>CM032382.1:61253654-61302658 GCA_019023105.1 Diglossa brunneiventris
CAGCTTTTTCTTCTTGCCTTTTTTTCATTGCATTCATTCCAACCGCACTACAGTGCAACAGGACTAAATCACTTCAATCACAGTTTGACAGCTTAATGCTGACTTTGTCTCATAGAAAGGAAAGTCTTTATAACTAGAACAAAAGATGGAACTGTTTTGAGAGCTTAGGTGGAGATCTGGTCTTGTTTGCTTTCCATGAAAACTGTTTCTTTTACTGCCTGTTTGGCCCTTGATTAGTACTGACAGCACTACTGGTGGTCTGTTATCCACATAAGGGATTGTGGTCAGTATGGATGCCCTTCTGTAGAATGGACATTTATTTATTTATTTATTTATTTATTTATAACAGATGTTTTTGCCCTAAATTTTTTCAGTGCATTGCCTGAATTTTCATTGGCTGCAATGAGAACAAAAGTGCCATCAGTGTGTGCATCTGAATCTGGAGCTGAAACCTACCCTTAGTGCTCAGTCTATTTGCCTAAACATCTAAGTGTGTAACATCCCTGGAGATGCTCTGGGGTTGGCAGACGTGACACTATCTATAGGTAGGTAAAATACTTCTATTCTTTTGAAATGGCAACCAAAAGGGACACCCAAGGGCATCTCAAATCACAGCAGATAATTATGTCTAGGCAATTTTACTTTATCCTTAGCATCTAATTTATGACAATCATTAAGAATATATCTATACTGCGAAATTAAATGGGACCAGGAACATTTCTGGTCATTAGGGTCAAGCAGCAAAATATATTTGGGTCTGTGCTGGGGAATTCACTAAGCCTCTAAAAAGGGTAAGTTCACTTGGAGTAGTTACTGGCATTCCTAACTTCTAAAGTATTTCCTGTTTTTGGCAATGTGTTATCTGCTACGAACTAAGACCGGACAAGAGACAATCCTAATAGCTCTCTCATCTGGTCAGATGACAGTCCTTTTGAACATTATCTCCTTTATCAACAATCATAGCTAAAGTGCATAAGAATTCAGCCACGTGGAGGCACTAACAGATAAATGTGCCTCATTTGGATAATGGAAATGGTAAAAATTCTCATCTGCCCACATCTCCACTACTTGGTCCACCCAAGTACACTCAAAATAATTCCAGACCTTTGAGGCAGCATATTTCTGGATATTTCAGGTTCTACCAGATTTATTTTTCTCTCTTTGGATGTAATTGTCATTCAGTCCTAGAGTTGAGGTATTGCAGTAGGTTTCTATGGGTTTGGTTTTATTCATTCCTTTCTCTGTCTCTGTTTTTCTCTTTCTATTCAGACACAGAGAATAATAGAATTGCTACTGCCAAAACCCTCACTCCATTGGAGTGAAAACCATTCATTTGTTGTCTCAATTTTAAGATTCCTGACTCCAAATGCAAGGATATTCTCCATGGATGTAATGGGACATTTAGCAATTCACTCATTTTCTTCACATGCTACTTATTTAGACACTCAGCAGTTGGCAGCTTTGATGTGAGTGGTAAAAATTATAAAGACATTACATATCATAAAAATATAAATGAAAGAAAACATGGGCTCTGTTTTATATCAGACTAAATTGGCTAGTGTTATACTCAAGATTTTTGCTTTATGAATTATAATTGTTAGAGGAGGCGTTCCCTAGTGAAACACTACCTGTCTCTTTCATATATATCATCAGCTCTTCACTTTTTCCTCCTTAAAGAAATTGCTGTGCAAACCTTAGGCACAAAGAAGCAAATTTATAAACTCAAATAGTACACATATGAATAGAAAAGTGTATCACTCTGTTTGAGATCCTTAACATAATTAAGGTGTCTGTCAAAAATGAAAATAAATAATATTTTGTGGAGGAAGTGGCAAAACTCAGCTGAGCAAGTAGAGTTATGATTGTTCAAAAATATTTACATAGTAGGGGAAGGGGGAAAAAAAGAAATTGTTTTCATGCTGCAGTTCTCTCTTGGCCAGTTGTGGAACATTCTAAGAGAATCTAAGCAGCTACATGGCTGTTTACTCAGTCCTACCCCTGTGCTGGGACAGGGGAAAACACAGGTAGGACAAGAGTGAGAAAACTAATTGTTTGAGCTAAAGGTACTTTAATAAATGAAGGAAAAAAGGGAATAAAACTCAAGCAGCACTGATGTAAAGGCGATCAATCATCCCCTTCCATTATCTCTCAGCAACTGTGACCTTGGAAGACACTTGCCTCCACGCTTCAGCTTTGAATTGTGGAGCATGACATTAAATTCTTTTGGCCCATTCAAATCAACAATCCCTCCTGTTTCCCCTACAGCTCCTTGCCCACCTCTAGACTATCTCTTGTGGTATGTCAGAAAAGAAACAGAAAGTGCTGAAGCTGTGCAAGCACTGTTCATCAACACACAAATCATTAGTGGGTTATCAATACTGTTCTGATCACAAATTGGTAACACATCACCATATGGACTTCTATGATGAAAATTACAGTCCATTCCTGCCAGATTAGGCACACCATCATAAGTTCTGCTGTTTAAACTGTGACCTGTTTTCTCTGCAGAGCGCACATACAGTGAGAGAACACCTGGTAGAAATACTCTGGGAGTGAATCTCTGGACATGTCTAGCATATTTCAAATAATATGTCATGTTAAACCAAGAATCATAGTGGGGATCAAGGTCTCCAATAAAGAGAGTACGAATTCCAATGGGTTCCCTATGAATTTTTTTCTAACTTTCTTCTAAATTTTTTCTCCCTCATAGCTTCTCACTGGACGCTCAACAAGGCTTTTGGAATTCCATACTTGTAGGTATTCAAATATTTGCTGGACAAGATGCGAGAAACCCAGTCTAAGTTGGTTTGGCTTTGAGGAGAGAGGTGGAGCAAGGTTCTTCCAGAGGTTTTTCCCAAAAGACACATGTTTCTGCTCTGTGGTTTCACACCAGTCTGCTCCGACTAGTGCCAGCAGTCTGCTGTATTTCTTCTCTGTAGTTCCACACAGCAGCTGTGCACAGCTACCACAATTTCAGCCCCATGATTTTGTGCTATCAGTAAATGTCCTGATTGCCATCTTATCTGTGTTGAAGTTCTCATTGCCATCTCAGTCCTGTGACTCAGGACTCAGAGATATACTGCTCCAAATCAGTAGAAGGGAGGGACATTGAGCTCAACTGTCTTTGCCGTTCTGTAAGTGCACACCAGTCCTCTAGAATTTGAGTTTAGTAATGACTGACATGCACATTTTGGGCATCTTCCCATGGACCAGGCATCAGGTCCATGGGAGGATGAGCTTTCTATTCCCTTTCCACCTCCAAAATAATATTGATTTATTTTTTGAAAAAAGAACAAACTGTTCCACTGGGAAATTTTCTTTTCAAGTATCTTGATTACTTTTTTTTTTTAATAATTAATAGTATATATGTTAAAAATGTCATTTAATTTAGATATTTTTAATTTCAAACCATACATAATCCAAGTGTGTGATGTTATTTTTACTCCTACAGGCACTGTTGTTTGGGTGTTGCATACCTGCATTCTTTCCGGGTCTGTCCCCAGCTTGAAGATGTTCTTGTGATCACATGACTGCCATGATGCATTGGTTCTTCTTACAAATAAAGGACATTTTGTGGTAGGTCTTGTTCACCTTTTCTAGTAAGGAATAATAGATTATAGAATTATGACAACTTAATTTAGATGGGTTTATCAACTGAAATATATTGCGTTGACGAGGGCAGTTCTAGCTTTGTCAGTATTCAACACATGCAAAAGATTTAAAAAAATCCTACACAGATTGTTGTTTCTCATCAGACAGTATAGAAGTTGAAGCTTCCTAGTATTCATTGTCAAAGAACTTTTATACTTAGAACTGTTTTGTTTCCTTTTTTTTTTAAATAAAGTTCCCTTACAAGGAGTTTTATGGAAAATATCAAGTTTAAAAAGATGGCTGGCAGACCTCAAGAAAAGATGTAAATGTTACAAGTTCTTTTCCCTGAAAAGTAAGCAAACCATTCATACTAGAATTGCTTATGTCAGACTTCATGATAATCATAAATCAAACACAAATCTGTCATAAGATTTCAAAGATTCAGATACTACAGTTGAATGTTCTCTTTTCTGCAAGTTTTTGTTTTGATGTGGTTTATAGAACTGGGATTTTTTTTGTGTTCGTTGATTTTTGACCTGTCCCATTTCATAATTATTTGGAATCGGGAAATATTATTCTCTCCCCAGAATTAGGCTGAATTGGTAAAATGTATGGCTGAAATATATTTAAACAGTTATGATTTTATATTTGTTCTACTTTCTTTAATTCTGCTTGAACATTTTAATTTACCTTGACAACTAAAGCATATATTAGTTATTGAAGCATAATAATTTTTTGCCTTAATCTTTATCTCTTTAATTTTGTATATATTGTTTTCTTGATAATGACTCTTGAACAACCTAAAGAATATTGGCCTTTTGATATCCAGAATATTTTTGGTAGGTCTATAAATGCTTTGACTTCTATTCCTTATTAGTTTTTCTTTTTCCTTACTGATTATTCTGTTACAATTTTTCATTCAGTACAGCCTAGTTACATTTTATTCAAGTGTAATTTTTTCTTGTGGTAGAAATTCTCAGTAGTTTTCCTATGCTGGAAAAAGAAAATATACAGACCTTCTTTATATTCATGCTCTGGCTATGTTCCACCCAGCTGACTTTTCTGCCTAATTTCCTTTTGTCCTTTACCACTCAAAACCTTAGTTACAGACCTGCTTTCATCCTTTCATTTAATTTGAATAGAATCAACTTAAAATCATTCTATCCAGGGTTAATTTTCATGCCTGGCTTGTCTTCTTGACTTATCACTACCGAATCTTCCACTGGGATCAGAAATCTTTTCATTCTGGCATGTGGCAAACCTGTAGATAACAAGGACTGATATTCTATGGGAGTGAAATTATTCTGAAAAAAGGGTATGGCCAGCACAATTTTGATTTTCCATGGTATAAGGAATGTCTCCACAAGTATAAAAAAAGAATAAGCTGCTCTAACCAGGATTAGTATGGGAGAAGGCTAATTGGTCTTTCACCTTATTTTTGCTGTCATTCCTTCAGGGATTAGGTTAAGCCTCAGTGTATGTTTCATCAGGGAATTACAGAGATTAGACTTTGTCTCTCTGTCTATCATTCAGACACTTCCTCTAATGTTGACTAGATTTTTCTAAGTCTCGTAACTCATCATGTAGTTCCTTTCAGTCAAAAATGGGTATATAATTGATGGTATCAAAGGCTGATCCTAGGTTCGTAGAATGAAAGGTGTGAGACCATAAGATGATTCCAAAATCTTTATTAAGTTTCCTGATTTTCCACCTTTCACCCATGCCAAGCCTCACTTTACCTATGGGGTTTTTACATCTTTAAATTAAGAAGATGCTAATGAGCTGTCTACAAGTCTGACCTCAGACACATAAAGTATTCTGGGTAGAACTGAGATTGCCTACTATAAAGTAATATAACCCAAAGTCATGACCTGGTCCTTTAAAATAAAGCTCCCCTCAATGACAAAATAGAGCTGCTGTAGGAAAATGTCAGTTACTCAGCAAAATTTAAATGAGGCAGAGACACTAACCCTGTTTTTCAAGTTCCAGCTAGAAAGAAATCTTCACGAATATTGTAAAACTGACTATCATAGTTATATCTGAATGCTTAATTATTCACAGGATTTCCTTTCAGCCTAAAGGCCATGAGAAATTGCATTAACTAAGGATGGGATTCATCTCATACAACTGTAACTGTAAAAGACTACAGTATCTGCAACTGGAATATTAGCACTTTATATTTAGTACAATAGATAGGTATTTTTAGCTAACAGTTCCTAGCCCTGCTTAGCTCTCCTTAGGATGATCTGAGTTATGCACTAGTGTCGCGGTTTAAGAGGAAGTAGGTTTTCTGGGATATGCTGTGGTCACCAATAGGTGGTCAGATTTTAATATTGGCACCTGGTTTGGCCACTGGGGCATTGGATATGCCTCTGAGAACACAGGGGTTAAAAGGAGAGCTCTTGCGAGAGAAGCTCTCTTGGGTTTCTGGCGGGAAGAGTTGGGGTCTCTCCCCCCATCCCAGCTGCCAGCTGGGCGGGGGGAGTGGAAAAGCCATGCGGTTGGGTGAGGTAGACCGGGCCTTGGACAGAGAAGGGAGGTGAAGGCCCCTGAGGATGGAAGGGTGGAGGACCATTGAGAGGCATGGGGCAGCCCCCCTCAGGAGAGAGAGAGCCTGTGTCTGTGCCTGTGCCACCTTGAAATTTGATAGCACGGCTGGCCGAGAAGGAGAAGGAGGTGTGCGGAGAGAAGGTGCCTGCAGGGAGTGGGAGTTGTGGACAGGCAGAGCCTGAGATTTTTAACCTTTTTCTTGGATGATGGAAATCTTACACATGCTGATTCTCCTGGAGTTGAATGAGAAGAGAGATAGGGATGAGTAGCAGGAAATGGGCAAGTGTGATGCAGGTTTGTGCAAGTGGAAGATGAATGAGAGAACTTGAGAAGAATCCTATGTGGCAGGAGATAATGGAGTGGCCTTTGGCTGGACTTTTCTTGTATAGCCATGGACAGAAACTATTTTTCCTGTGACACAGAGGCTGCATCCAGGAGGGAGGCGATGGCTCAGAACCAAGAGGGTTCGATGTTGGTGCCCCTTGGCCCCAGGGGGCGAACAAATTTGGGGGGGACAGATGTCCCGAAAGTGAGAGACTGTGCTCTTTTTGGAATGGGACAAAGCACCCTTAAGAGGACAACACTAGAAGCAACTCTGGTCCTTGTTCAGTGGTGAGAGCACTGGACATGGAGGGAAGAGGTCACGACAGCAGATGTTCTCCAGGCCGTGCCACAAGTGACACGGAAACACACGAGGTTTCAACAGTGTTTCCAGGGGAAGCCTGTGGCACAAGAAGGACTCCTCTCCTCTTGAACTGAGGATTGATTGTCTGAAGTGTGGTGATGGACTGAGAGTTGGTGATTTGGGGGTGGATGTATTGTATTGGAAAAATTTGGTGGGGGGAGGAGGAAATATTTTTGTGGGGTTTTAATTTTCCCTGTGTGGGTCTCTTTTTATATGTAGTTGTAGTGTAGTTAAATAAAGTTTTCTTTCCTTTATTCCTAAGCAAAAGCCTGCTTTGCTTATTCCTGGCCACATCTCACAGCAGACACCAGGGAGAAAGTATTTTCATGGGGGCACTGGCATTGTGCCAGTGTCAAACCGTGACAACTAGAAATACCAGTTTTGGTCTGAATTGAAGGTGGAACAATGGTAAGACTGAGTGTAGATATCTATGTTTGTTCAGACAACACTTAACCCATATCCTCCCTCTACAGCCAGCAGAAAGAGGTACATTTTGAGGGTGGTTCATCTAACCGAAGATCCCTGTCTAGAAAAAGTGAACAGATATATCGAGGTGTTACTCTTTAGCCACTGGATATGGAGGAAAGTCTTTGCATAGCCATCTTAGATAAAACATCCAATTTCCATTTGATATTAAAATAAGCTAATTGAATTTGAAATTTTAACTGCATTTCAGATAAAAAAATTACTTCCATGAAGAAATTCCAATTTTATTTCTGTGATCTATGTTTGTACACTACATTCTACAAGCAAACAAAAACTTTATTTCCTTATTTGAAAGTGCTAGGTGATGAAAAACCCACTATAGTTCTTTGTCAGTCATTCTACTTTTTTATAATTTTTGTTAAAAATGGATACTTCTTTTCGGAATCAGTTTGCCAAGTTTCCATCCTCAGCCACTGGATCTCTTCAAGTTTTTCCTTCTAAGACTGAGGAAACTTCTATTATCACATTTTTATTCTTTCAGGGGATATTTATAGACCATGTCTAGTTATGCCTTTATCTTCCTTTTGAAAAATTAAATAAAGCATGCAGTACTTCATTGCACAGTGTTTTGAAACCTGTAATAATTCCCGTGGAACTTTTCTGAACAGTTTCCAATCTTTTTTAGATACCTTTTCTCAGCTGCAGGTACAAGGACTGGACAGTTTTCCAATAATGGTCATATCAATGCCAAGTACAAACTAATAAAAAGATTCTTTTCTCCCATCTGATATATTTTCATTTATTAAGGATCATATTGGTCCTCTGCAACATAACATCTCATTGGATCCCATATTCTGCTGATGAGCTATTACTGATCTCGTTTTCTCTTTCAAGTCTTTTACAAGATCACAGTTCTCAAGATAGAATTTTCCATCCAGTAAATGCAACTTTGATTTTCTAATCTTGGGGCAGAAATGTAGCTGACTGAGGCCAGTGTAATTCTGTTCTATGCATTTTCTGCTAGATAAGGGTCTGAGCAAGGATTTTATTTCAAGAACTTGTTATATGAACTTGATAAAGTCCTTTGCTTAATTTTACACCAGGAATTAAAACTAACCTTAATGTGGTCCTAAAACCATTCCTCCTGAATATCTAAACTATATTTTGAACTTTACCATTAGGAGCCAGCCATGATCATCTTGGAAATTCTGCTTCAATTCTGACCATATTGGTCCTATTCCCTTATTTATTCTAATTCTTTCCTGTCTGAGATGTTCATGCGACCTTCATATTTATGACAATCTTTCAAAGCAGACTGCCCTTCATCAATAAAAAGAGATTGTTCCTTCTCATTCCCTTTCCTCTTGCATCCTTTCTTTGCATTACAGTTCATCCATCTTAAAAAAAAAGTTAATAAAAATAATTTTAAAAATTCACAGCTAATGAGTAAATGCCAGAAATGTTGCACTCCACAAATAAAAATCACACTTACAATAAGAAGACTGGTTTACTTCTAAATTGGTTGGGGAATGATAAGCCCCACTACAGGACTGGGAAGAAAAGAAACTAGTGGTTTCAATATTATGGAGGCCACCAAAGATTTTACGTTACATATCTATGTAGACCCTCACAATATCTCTCAAGCTTAATTTTTTTTTAATGATGATGCATTCCCATTTCACAACTTGATTGCTGAGCCGAATCAGTTATGAGATTGTGACTAAGAACTCACCATGATCCAAGACAGGAATTAACTCCAAGTACTGGCCTGTCTCATATAGCTGCTTTAAAAGATTTACATCTTTCTGAAAAGGACATGTATGATTCTTCCTCCATTTTGAACAGAGAGCACTTAAAGGAGATACTATGTTTTCCAGACATGTGGATGCTAATTCACATCTTATTGGCAGCTACTTAATGTTATCAGGTGTACTAGGTGAATCTTAATAAAGGAATAATGAAGACAGCATGTTTCTTCTTGCTTTTATTATTGCTCCATTAGACTTTCAGTGCATCACATTCTTTTTCTTAAGCCTCCCTGCAGCCCATGAACTAGCCACAATTGTGCAGGACCAAGAAATGTCAGAAAGATATTTTCCTACCAATTCCCAGAATTTTTTTTTTTTCTCTTGTCATACAGAAATCCCACTCTTTCTCTTAACTTGTTAGGGACTCTCAGAAAGTCCTCATCCGGGTGTGGATGAACCATTGCAGCCAAACCTGGTGGGTGTGCAATAGTTTTCCGCATATAAAATGCTGCCAAGTTCATCCCAAAAGCAACACACATTTTGCAAGTGTACCTGGACCACTGCTGTAAGAGGTAAAATGGGTTCTGAAATGGCTGTTACTTCTAAAACAATTTTTAGCACTATGTGCGTGCCTTCAGAAAGTGCGAATTGATTGGGGTTTGTAATCAGTCTTTTAAATAAGCTGTTAAAGCAACATAATTTGCACCATTTGTTACCATTTGTTACTGTTGAGATGTTTCCATATCCATCTGACTTCTTCTGCTACAGAATTATAGAAATATTTAGGCTGGAAAAGAAAGACCTTTAAGAGTCCAACCATTAACTCTGCAGTGCTATGTCCATCAATAAGTCATTGTGGCTCACCTACACATCTCTTAGACATGTCTGGAGCTGGTGACTCCACCACTTCTTTGGGCACCTTGTTCCATTGCCTGACATTGTTTTGGTAAACAAATTTTTCCTAATTCAATCTAACACTTCTCTGGTGCAACTTCAGCCCATTTTCCCCTTGTCCTGTCACTAGTTACTCAAGAGGGAAGAATGACACACAAAATTTCACTATGTGATAGCTGCAGCCCATTCAAGAGTCATCACTCCTTGTACTGTACACACTTCTTCTAAATACCTTATCTAGAGAAAACTGCCCTATGAGACCATTGCTGCAACTGCAGGAAGTTTACAGAATCTGTTGGTGGGTTTTTCATGTGCAGCCCCTTCAGAGCTGGCCAGGCTGTCAGATGTGAGGAGCTGTCAGGGCAGGATAGACAAAGAGAGATAAAGAATAGCTCAGGAGAGGGATTCCAGGTGGTTTTTGGAGGAGGAGTTGACAGCCAAAGAACTCTTGATTTTCCACATGATCCAGTGTCAGGACCCTCTACCCTGAAACTGCCAGATTGTGCTGAGTTCCAGTGTTAAACTGGAGGCAGAGACAGGGAACTTCACCAGGCAAATTTCATGGGTACAGGCATTCCTCCTGTCTTTTCTGTCTGTAAATGATTGGATCCTGCCTAGTGACACAGCACACCCACTAGAAGAGGGCAAGGAAGTGGCACGAACACTGAACATTTTAAGGGAGCTGGTAAAGTGATCCTGAGGGATTTCCCCAAAATCACTATCTTTGTGTTGCTGTGTAACAAGAAGGGCTGAAGCTGTGGAAAGAACATTCAGTGGCTCTAGGGAGGAAAGAAACATTGAGGGAATATGTTTCACAAAAGTCATAGCTGTCTAAGATCCAAGTACCCGCATGAGAGGCAGGAGGTGGAAGAGGCTGCAGAAGCTCCCCAGTATATACTGGAAGTCAGAGTGTCTTCCCATAGCTGGGGTCACTGCCTTCCTGGCCCACCCTCTGTACCACACATCGTGTTCTGCCCTGATCTCTTCCCTGTGCTGATTCTTGCCCCTTGCTCCTAAATGACCCTTGATTCTCACCCCAAGAACTTCTTTCTTACTCTTGGTGATTTGCTGTGAATACCTGTTTAGCTTCTAATAGGCTAGGTCAGGAAGATGAGAGGTCTGCGTGAAAAGTTGTCCCTGCTGAACTGAATGTCAATGTTCCTGATTTTGGGGATCATAGATCTCATCAGAAGCCTATATGTCATCCCAAAGCTTCTGCTCAGGCTCTGGCCTTGTCCTTGCTTTCTGTCAACTAGACCCCAGTTGCTAATGTTTGTTTTTTCAATGATCTCTCAGCATCTTTTAGTAATCACTATGGAAGTTATTCACCTCCCTCAGCTTTAGGCAACTGGCCTCCTCATTTATCTGTTTGTTTGTTTGTTTATTTATTGGTTGATTCTTTTACAGATGATGAGAATAAATGACAAAAATGTAGCTCATTGAATTTTAGGAACATATCTGTCTTAGGATGGGTTGGATCACCCTGTAGTGAGATCATCATATTGGCCATAGGAATTTAGATCTCGTTAAATCTGGACCTACATAAATGTCTGAGTTACCATCATGGATCCTTTTGCTCATCTGAAGGAAGGAATAATACCATTCACCCAGTATTAAAGCTTTATTTATGATTTCTACATAAAAGCAACACAGGATTTTTCACCCCTAAGATGATGACAGAGCTGTTTTTTTTCTCCCTAGAGATTACACTTGATCATTCTGTTATATGAAAGATGGATGTCTGTGGACAAGTGATAAGAATAACATTTTGAAATGCTGTAAGAAATACTTACAGAAATTCCTATCTAGTAACTATAGCATTTATAGTTATGTTATATATCAGGTTTTTGGAAACTAAATAATGCATCTGCTCTGGCCCAGGAGATCACTTGTCACAGCAGAGAAACCTCTGCTGTGAGCTTCAGAGACATCTTGACGTTTAATGAAGAGATTTTTTTTTAATGTTTTGACTGAATACATTGTGTCAAATGATGCATCACGACTTTCCTCAGCAAAGCTCCCAGCGTGAACTTGGTGCTGTTACCAAAACTCTGCAGATTGCTGGTCTGCTTTTTGAGGCTCCTGTTTCTTGATATCAGGCTTCCATGTTTGCCAGAGCTTGCCTGCCTGGATCCCATCTCTGGCACGCTGTGTAGCACAATTCAGCTGCATGGGCTCTCCAAATAATACAGCATCACTCACCCCGCCGGCCTCCCACTGCGGCTCAGCTCTCATCATCGGCTTCAAAAAGGCACACAGCATGACATGCCTTTCTGAATGTGCATAGACTCCAGTGGTCAAGCTGAACAGTCAAAAGTCTGTGCCAGTTCTTTCCTGGCATTTAGATCTTGTTTACTGCCAGAACCTGTAAAAGAAATAATCTCCCAATTGAAGACAGTTTGTGGTGGAATATGGTGATGGGGTGATTGTGGAAATAGCTTCATTTGTCTTTCAGAGACAGAGTTCTCCACTGTCAAAGTCATTGATTACCAGCTCAGCCAGTGTAGGAGGCGTCTTTCCCCCCTCTGAGCTACAGGATATTAAGTTCCATAATTGTTTACAGTCAAATGCCTATGCAATACTTAATTGCCTTCTGTAAGCTGCTTGGCGATGGAGCAAGAGCAATGGTTTGACGAGTAGAGCTAGAGTCCAAAACACAGTGGAGCTTGCAGCAATAGGATCCCTGCTGATAAGAAACAAACACGTCTGCTTCTGTGTCATTGTTTTTTTGGCTGCATCAGGCAAGTTTTGGGAAAGTTATTGTCTCCTAGCAGGCGGCAGAATGGGCAGCCAAAATGTGCTAGTTCACCAGCCTTTCCTCTCCAAAACCAAGCTCAAATTTTGGCTCTAGTCACTCTTCAGAATTACTTTAGTACATCCACATTCATACTCATTTCAGTGTCACAGTGGCTGGCACAGGCAGGCGAAGCTTGCCTCAGGTTGCTGCAGACATACCCAAAAAGAATCTCACAAAACTTAGTGGTGAAAGCCTGAGCAGAGATTTTTAAGAACAGTATGTGTGTGAAGAGGCAAGAACCAGACTAAAACCGAGTCCAATTGGCAAGTTTTGGGTATAAGCCCCAACATATATGCAAAGGCACAGCCCTGGCATAGCCAAGAGATATAAACCAGGATTGAAGTTATATTATTTTTCCAATATGATTTTCAACATGATCAGCTTAGACAGAAACAAAAGTCTTTCTTAATTACAAAAACAAACAAAAAAACCAAAAGAATTCTCTCTTTTTTCTTCTTTTTTTTCAATTGTGGTACAGAACCGTGTTCAAAATTCCTTCCGGGAATGTTTTTGAAGATCAGGGGATTAAAAATGTTATCCTGCTTCCTGAAACTGAACTTCTTTAAATGCTTTTCCATGTTTATTTCTTTTGAGGAATCTTGTATTTTACAAAGAGATAAAAGAAGAAAAACAAATTAAAGACAACTTAGGTGAAAAATAAGTCCTAAGGTACTTTTTTAATGGCAAGTCAATGCAGACATGTAGTTAATATGGTGATACCATTTTTAGAGTAAAAGATATGTAAAGATTTTTTGTCTCTTGCTGGTACTCAGCTACATAATAGGAGCACATTTTTAAACGTACGTATTCTTAGCTTTAAGTAATCAGGTAGTTTCATTATTTTTATATAAATACATCATTATTTAATTTCATCACTTTATGCATATTACTGCTTTTATTATGATGTTAACTAAATTCAAAGTAGTAAGGGATGTAAGTAAAGCAAGATACTATGTCTTTTCAGGAACTAAATTTTACCATTCACATGCTCATTTTACAGAAATCTAATCTTGGACTGCTTGGGTAAATCAATAATTCAGTTAGTAGAAGTTAAAAATAAAAACTAAAAGATTGTTATAGATTTTTAGAAAATACTATTTTGCTCCATTTATTTTTGCAGAGAACATATTATTTAAGATTTTTTCAATTTATTTTCTAAAAATGAAAACAGAAAGCATGACCTTTGGTATAAATTTGATGTTATAAATTAAGTGTTTGACTTTGTTAGGCAATGGCAAAGAATTTTGGAGGACATAAAGATAGTGAAAAAAAGCAAAGACTTTAAAATACCAACAGCCCTTTTGAGGGGTCTGGACTGCAAAACAAAAATCTGATGCTTCTGGAACTCTGACAGGCTTGGTGATGTGACCACTTCCCTGGGAACCTGCTCCAGTGAGTGACTACCCTCTCAATGAAGAAACTAGCAATTTCCCACACTGATGGAGAATTTTGAACATCTGTTATTGTTCGATTGTAAGTGTTGTTCAATTGCAATTGTTTTTACTTTTGCTAATTTTTGAGAATTTTGAAATTCTGGCAGTGCAGGGAAAGTTATTTGAAAACTTATAAAAAAATTGCTTTGACTTTTATTTTGGCTACTTGCCATCCTTAATGATTCAATCTGTTATACAGAACTTCTCCATTCTAGTGATTGTCTTTCTGAAGTAGCGTCTCAGAATTGTTACAGTTGCAAAAGACTGTTTGGCAAAAAAATGCATCGCACATTCTACTTGTTGAAGAAAAATTTGATAGTGATACTTAAACAAACAAAATCCCACTTTTTTTTGCATCTTCTGTCATTCTGGATGATAGAAAAAAGGAAGTGCTGAATAAGTTCTGAAAAGCAGTGGAAATTACTTCAGGCAAAAATCAGTTGCCTGAATATGGATGCCTAATGCCCTTAATCTATTTTCCAGCAGTAGCTGAATGGGGGTGGGATAATTTATGATGTCTAACGAAAAAGATCAGTGTTTGGGCAACTGAATCACAGTCCTAATATCTGAGACTTTGAAGTGATTTAGGCACCAAATGCCTCTGTTGAAGTCAAAGGCAACAAAGCACTTCAAGGGTTTTAAAGATTTGTCTAAAAAGCCTATATTTAACAATTTTCACGGATATTTAAGTCATAATTTTTGAAGTTACATAAATAAAATAAAAATCGACAGGTTTTGCCATGTTAAAGCCTAAATGCCCCTGTCTTGCTCCTAGTGAACAAAACCTGAATGATTCCATATACATTACATACATTTTTTTCCTCTTTTCATTTTTTAATCTGGGACATCTATTTTGTAGACCACAGAAATAGTGTGTGGGTTAATTTTTTATCTGCTTAAACATCGTGAGCTGAAAGTCATTATTGTAGTGATTTATGGCAACTACTCTATTGCCAACCTTAACACAATGTTTTTCTTATTACTTAATTGTTCTAGTAGGGCTTCAGCTATTAGTTTCTTAGTTCTGAAAATAGGAAACAAGAGTTTTCTATTACAGATGCTTGGCTAATTAGTTCAGAGGCTGTCTAATGGGGACTATTAAAAATGCAAATAAGGAGTGATCAAATAGTGCAAAGTTTTGTCCTGACAGAGTATACTAATAAGTTTCTGCCAAAATAAATACATAAAATGATGGAAGAGAATCAAGCTTTAGATGGCACCCTTAACTGCAAATGGGTTAGCACAAAGATAACATGGATGAAAGCCAAATACTTCATGACATTTAAATTTAGATATAGCTATAAGAATATACCTTGGGGGAAAAAGGGGGTGATGAATCCTCTGCTGACTTTAGAGTAAAAGATAAACAGTAAGAAGGTGTTTCTCTATCTGTGATCTGATCTGATTCATAAAACTTCAATAGGCCATGAAAACCTCCCATTCTTTACCATTGCATCATATAAATAGGTGCATGCAGGTAAGCAAAAGAACAAACAAGGTGTTGTGAGGGAGCCATAATCAAGTATTCACAATTTAACCCATTTTTTCTTAAGATGGAAAACCATTGTGAGAAGTTTGTATATGATATCGCACATATTTTTTAGGATGTTATTTGAATTTAAAACAGTTTGAAAAAGCTGGTTTAAAGGACTAGTAAAAGGAACTTCAACTTCCATGATGGAATAAATATACATTTCTTCAAATCTCAAGAAACCAGTACAAAGGAGAAGAAGTTAACTGGATGGGGGTAAAATCTTATTTGCAATTCAAAATAACAACTTTTAGTAGAGTTTTATTCACCTTAGACATGGCAATAGACTGGTGGACCTGTGTGACCTGCAACGTGGTCACCAACTTAAAATATGGATTTGGTACTCCTTGTACATTATGAATCGTCCAAAGAAAAAATGGGACATGTCAGATGTCCTGCAAGGAGATTACATGGCTATAGGCTTCATGGTTCCTTTTTCTTATGGTGAAAATATTTTTAAGTAAGAAGCAAATCAGTACAGAAAGACTCTAGAAATGGAAAATGCTCTACTGCTCTAGAGTGCTCTGGAAGAAAAGCTCAAGGGAGCAGGTAGACCTGCTAATGGATAAGATAGAATGGACCTTTGCAATAATTTGGGACTATTTTTTTTGCTTTGGCGAGCTTTATCTCACCTTTGGTGACAACTTTGTTGTCATCTTCTTGCTCTTATTCCATTACTGAGATGCCTTTGTATTGACCTCCAAGTTATTTTTAGGAAATAAATTTTGACACATTTCCCTTCTCTTCCTTCCTGCTCTGTTTCAGATAAATCCCAGTCTAATGTTTTGCTCCACAGTGGTCCTTTATTTGTTCCCTGTTATTGTTCCCACTGATAGGGCAATGTTATTGATTTTCTCTTCCCATTGCTACAGCGGGATTGTCATTTACATGGCTGTCATACGCTGAAACCTCAGGGCCAAATTCCTGCCCATTAGCAAGCTGCCTTGCCCTATTTAAAAGACACATTTGGTGTCCTGTCAGTCTTCCAAATAGGCCTCTTGCTGGCTGTAGCTCCTGTTGGAAGTGTCTCTCTCTCTCTGTGCTGATTAGAGTCTAGACTGAACATTTGCTAAGGAGGTCCAAGACAAACTTCTTTATGCACAGGGTAAGTCATGCATAAGATTGGATCCCAAAGGCAGCAGTAAAATGAGCAATAGCTTATATACAAGCTAAACAAACACTCAGAGGGGAAAAGTCTTTACGGGATATAAACATGAGTAGATAACTAGGCTCATGACCTCCTTTCATTGTAAAATGTTACTCCTCAGCTGTGGTCATGAGCTAAGTGACTTTGCCTTCAAGACTATTCCTTGAGCATTAGTCCCCCTGGATTATTTTGGTAATTTCTAATGAAACAAAACCAAACAGGATCTGGTGGATTTGAGAAGGGCCTGTAATGAGCAAGCTGTTCCTGCTGAAGATTTCAAATGCTTTTCTGTTTCAAAAAAAGGCATATGGTAGCTTTAATAGGTAACATGACCTGCATTCACTTAGCCAGGTTCAGCAGACCACCATATTTCCCTCAGTTTTGCTTGTTAAAACTCTAATACTCCATTTATGTTTCTTTATATATACACAGGTGTATATATATATAAGGAAATGTGCTGAATAACAAGATGCTAAAGTAACTAAAACACTTACATGAGAAAAGAAACAGTTCAGAAAAATCAGAAGAGAAATGCAAAACCTCAGTGCCCACACATCCTATCTTCTGGGCTACCCCAAGATGAGAAGCTTTTGCTTTCTCTGGTTTTAATCACAAGCCCCAGTGGGGAGCTGAGGAAACTTCTGTGAGAAAAGTTTCCTCTGCACAGCCATATCTTCATGAAAAGTTTCAGTTTTGATGATTCATCATTTTCACACACACACACAAAAACACATTGTGCTGAAAGATTTCTGACCAGCCCTAGTAATGAATCCATCTGCTGCAGTCAGCGAACACAATTACGAGACAAATCACCCATCTTGAACAGTAAAGCTGAGAATAGAACACCCTCTTTATTTTTTTTTTTTTTTTTTAAAGAAAAGAAAAGAGAGAGGGAGAAAGAAAAGACACAAACTGTTATCCTTTGATCTTAAGGAGGTTTTTACTATCCTCTGTTAGGAGATGACTTATTCTACTCTCCTAGGCATGGCCCAACTGCAAGAGACAGAAGTGATCTTATACCCACACACAGACGCACACAGAGAAAAAGAGAGAGGGAATCTGTGTATGTCCTTTGCTTGCTCTGTGATCATTAAAAAATCTGATACCACCTCTGTTCAAGAATGAAGGTTAGACCCCACCTGCTAGTCATTCTACCCAGGCATCTGCTAAACACGGTCTTCCTTGTTCTCTGCAGTGAAGCTAGGTAGCTGTTACATACCCGCTGTGCTCTGCGCAAGGGATGGCTGCATATGAATGGGCAGAGAATTGCTCTTCCTTTGTGCCTGGTCTGCCTTACAATGCATCAGTGTGAAAGCCCATTGCTTCTGAAAATGATAAGAAAGTAAAGAATGTTATTGAAAGATCAAACCAGAGGCCAGATTTTTGCCTGAAGTCTAAACTGCTTTATGAGCAAAACACTGAGGTTCAGGTAATCGATGTCCAATGTCCATTTCTACCTCAGATTTCTTTCAGCCCACTGGGGACACCATTTAATTTAGCTGTTTGCTGTAAAACAAAGATTGTGCTCATTCAGCCTCTACCCTCAAGCCTCTCCCTGGTCTTCTTTACTTGCACCGTAAGATCTTCTAGTCAGGGAATTTAGTGTGTTTGTACAGCACCTCACACGCGGGGACCCATCTCCCACCTGGGGCCTCTACACATCACAAAACCCACAGAAACCTCCGCTCCGTTTGGAAATGAGAATTTAAACATCAAAGTTGGCATTGTTTGCACCAGCTTAGATAGAGTTAACCCATCCTAATATCCTTCTCTTTCCCTCCCCAAAATACAGGCGTTCCTCTGTAACACATCTGACATTTGGGGACAGTGAAGAAACCAGGTGAAAAAAAAAAAAAAAAAAAAGAGAGAGAGAGAAGAGAAATAATCACAGAGCAGATACCACCTGCCTGGACTTCTCCATGGGAATGAGTGATCTGACAATTATAGACTTCAGGTGCCGTGAGGAATCATCTTTCCAAACTGCTGCCAGGGGGAAAAGACTAGTTCTGATGTGATATCTAGACAGTCTAAGAGTTATTTTTGTCCTTGAAGTCTAATAGTGGGTTAGCGGTAATTATAGGAAAAAAAAAATAACCTAGAAAGGGGTGGGATGTCTTTTTTTATTTCTTCCCCATCTATTCAGTCCACAGAAATCTTGTGGTGTTCCTAATCCATAAAGCACAACTTTAAGGATATTTTAGCCCTATTGTTATTTAAAATTAAAATATACTTATTCTATGAGATACTCTTTTTAGTTTTAAACCTAAATGTTTAGATTATTTTTGTAATTTATGTTTAAACTGCAGGAAAAAGCTGCTACAACACTGTCCAGAGAAACAAAACCCATTTTGCACAACAGTGTTCTTGGAGTGGGTGGAGAGATATTTGTATTGCCAGAGAAAGGGGAAACCAAAAAAATGAAAGCCAGGACCAGATGGCAAAGGAAGAAGAGAATCAGGAAGGAAAGAAAGGGGGGCTGAGGGGGTAGAAAGGAGGTTGTGAGTGAGAAGGAAGAAAAAGGAAATAAAAAAAATATAGACAAGAGTGGGAGAAAAAAGATCACAGGTTTCCTGTCAACTTGGCATTCCTAAGATAAAACTTTCCTTATAATACTTCAATATTTTATTTAACTTTATTTAGGGATAGGGCCGAGAGTAGCCTAGAGGGAGCCTTGTTTAAGAGCCCCAGAGGCTCCTACTGGCTATTCAAGCTAACTGGAACAGGCAGCAGCCATCTGTGTCCATCACTGAGCAGGCAGCAAGGAGAGAAAGGTACTGCCAAATGATTAACAGAAAAAAAAAAAGAAAAAAAAAAGAAAAAAAAAGAAAAAAGAAAAAAAGGAAAAAGGAAAAATGAAAAAAGAAAAAAAGAAAAAAAAAAGAAAAAAGAAAAAAAGGAAAAAGGAAAAATGAAAAAAGAAAAAAGAAGAAAGAAAAAAGAAAAAAGAAAAAAGAAAAAAGAAAAAAGAAAAAAAAAAGAAAAAAAAACCCCACTACTTCCATCTCTCTTCCGTCTCCTTATTAGGCTTTTAGAACAGACCACTAAATATGACAAATATCCTAAACCCATTGGTACCTCTGCAAGTGCTAGGACAGAGGCAGGGAAGGGTAGGCACAGGTCTCAGAGAGAGAGCAGATGTAGCCCTTCATGGTAGCACTTGTGGGAAAGTGTGCACCAGCATCCTTGATTTTGATGAGAAAAACAAGCTCATTTGTCATTACATCAGACCCTTTGTACTTAGCATTTCTAAGGAAGAGTAGGAAGTAATAGCACTCAGAGAAGGAATGTGGAGGAAGGCTGGAGAGGATATACAGAATGTTATGGAAATTGAAAGCAGTGGAGAGCCTGGATTTGAAGCAGACGACAGAAAGCTTCATCAAGGAAACCTGGTCCCCAGCCTGATTCAGTTGCAGAGATGTTGCAGTTATCTGCTGTACTGCCTGGCATTTCTTTGAACTAGCTGAGAAACCAGTGGCATTCAGGGCAAATTACATCTAATTTTCTGTACAAATTGCTGAACTATTGGACCCAGCAAATGTGTTTATTAAAAATCAGAGGCATAGGCATGGGTCACATATTTGTGGCACCAGATAATCAGAAAGAGACTAAGCCTACTAATCTGGACAAATTGCACTTGATTTTTCATGCTGGAAAGGTAGCCAAGAAAGGCTCCTTCATCCTTACTTTCAATGTCCTGAAGTATCTGTGCCCCACAAGGGGGTGCTTGCCTATTCCAGCACTATCGATTTATTTGGGGACCTTAGTCATTGACCCACACTCATGATTAGGACTGAGTAAACATTTCTCACTGTTTGTGACTCATGATTTTTCCTAGCAATGAAGGAGAAACTACAGAGAGCTGAGATCAAGCTAGGAGACCTGTATGAATAACTAAGTTTCTTGAGAAGTCTCATCCTCCATTTTGAGGTAAAAATTCAGGAGCTCTTAATGAAATGGAACTATGAGAACAGATCATGAAAGAGAGGCCTTTTGGAATGATTCAGAATGTTTAAAAAATTAGAGTTAGGTCTAAATATAATATCATGCAGGGTAAAAAGCCCCACATATATGGATTGTGATGGTACCCAAAATATCTCTCTGTGATAGAGACTATGCCAATTAATTTTTTAAAAATTAAATAATTTTTACATCTGAAAGGAAACTGAATGATTCATTCAGCCCAACACTTCCTGTCCTAAATATATGGAGAACCAGGTTAGAAGTGCACACATACAAAAAATAAATTAATTAATTGGACCTTGTTAGAAACTGAGACTGAGATTTGTAATTTGATTGGAAATTAATCAGTCTGCATAGGCTTATATTGCTTTGTTAACATCTAGCTTAAATGGATCATCTCATCTAGAGCCCTGTTCAATTGAGAACTGATCTCTTTTGTGCAAGAGACTTATCACAGTGCAAGCTTCCATTAATTTAATGCTATATTTCTAACACTAGAAAATACATCTGAGTCATTTTTCATAAGTAAAATTCATTGAATGCTAGATGACGACATTTGGAATAGAAAATACATAGCCAAGATTTTCCATATTGGAAAGGAAGGGTATTATATGAAATTACTGAGAATTCTCTAGGGATAATTTGTAGAAAAAGTGGGGAGATATATCCAAGGTCAATCATAAAAACTATACCTGTAATGAAGAAAAGGAAAAGAGTAGAGAATTTTTTACAAAGTTTCATCTCTACCTTGTTACAAAGGGACAAACATGCAATTGGGAATGTACTTTTCCCCTCTAGCATGTTGCCAAATAATTACATGGATCACTGTATAATTACGTACATTCAAGGTTCTCCAAAAAGCTTGATTTATTCAGCATTGCAAAGACTATGCTTTTGATTCTAAAAGGTCTTTGTTTCAATCCCCACTTACGTAATAGCTGCCATCTTGGCTGACATTTAAGGCTTGAACTAGATATAGTCAAGCTAAAAGTGTAAACTGCTATAGCTTGAGCACAAGTTCCAGGGTTCTTTTGTTAGGGCTGAAATAAGCTCAGAGCATCTGCAAGCTGAGCACACAAGGAGGTCTGTAGCACACAATCTCAAAAAAACTGTGAGTCCTCTGAACATAAATTTTGCTTGAACACAGTTTAACATACTATGAGCAGTCACAGCTCCTATTGGTTTCCACAAATATAAGGTCAAAAATTGTTTCAGAAAATCATGACTGCTGTCATCAACTCAGTTTTTCCTTTCTTTACAACCATTGCTCATAGGTCAAATTCATTTCCCAGATAATGTTCCCAGAACTTAAATAACTGGTGCAAAATATTAAACTAAAAGTCAACGATGAATGGAGGTGTGAAATTTGTCCATGATTGTGATGCAAATGATGGATAATCAACAAAAACTGCTGCTTTTTCAAAAATGTGTATCATCTTTGCAATGTTTTGTGAACAACTCTTTAAAGCAACAATGATCACTTATGTGCTCGTATGCTCTGATGAGATTCAAAAGCTTGAGTACTCAGTAATTCTGTGGGGTTTGCTGCAACTCATGACCTGTATATTGAAAACACAGCAGGTGTTAGTCTGCAAATGAGTAACATTTCCAAATTTACATCTCATGCAATTTCTGAAATTTCTGCATAGCAAAAAAGGATGCTTATTTAGATTTGCACAAATCCTTCTCCACCAGAGAAATCAAGGGCAATATTTCTTTGTCTGTAAGTGTTCTGGTTCGAACTCCTCAGGAAACACTGCAAGCATCACCATAGTCAAGGGTGAAAGATCTATAGGGAAAACGAAGATGGGTACAAAAGCAATCAATATAAACTTAAACAAAATATAAACCTAAACAAAATAAAGAGTTGCAGGGAGGTTCATCTGCATCAGAATAATTTTCCTGTGATATATTTTCACAGAAGGGATGATAGAATGAATTAAGTCCAAATGTAAACAGATTTAAAATTTGAAACAATTAATTGTTTCAAATAATATCCAGACATGACATCTGCACATATTCTTATTGCAAGTATTTTTATTCTTGTTTTACTTGATGTGAAAAAAAAAATGTAAACACTTATTTTTCATAGTACCTTGTTTTCATTCTCCATTTTGATCTCCCACAGAAGGTAAAGTACCAAAGTGATTTGTAAAAGCTGACTTGAGCATTTTTTCTCTACTGGAGTTCATTGTGGTCACTGTTTGAAATGCAGCTATTCTGATGACTGAAGGTTAGAACACATGTAGGTATCAGAACAAAGTACTTTGAAGAGAGAAATGTCCCAGGAAAGTCCCCTTTGGCAGACAGTTATGTAAGGTTAGTCAGCAGTTCAGTATTCCTGCAAGATCCTTCAGACATGCAAAAGTCTCATCTATTCCCAGTACTTATGGATAAATTTATTTATATTTTTTTTTTTGTTTAAAATTCCTCACTGTGTTCTAGAAGTTAAAATTCTTCTTTGTCTT
Source organism: Diglossa brunneiventris (assembly GCA_019023105.1). Classification (NCBI taxonomy): domain Eukaryota; kingdom Metazoa; phylum Chordata; class Aves; order Passeriformes; family Thraupidae; genus Diglossa; species Diglossa brunneiventris. The sequence goes on from CM032382.1 coordinate 61,276,885, forward strand.
AAACGTGGTATAAATGACAGCATTATGTACCTGGGAATGGCACCACCAATGCATAGAACATAATTTACTTTAAACTTTGTACACATTAAAATGGGAAACTTAAGTTGACAAAACACATTCAGTTTTTTTACTGGAAGGTTCTTAGATACATCTGGGATAATGATTATATAAGAAATAAAAGTGACTAGAAAATACCCAATGTTCTGGATTTGGCAGACTTTTGGTTTGCTTTTAAATTAAACTTCATATATTTAAAGGTAAACTTCCACAGCCAAAGAGTTATGCTAGAATTTTGTCCCACCTTTTTCTTTGATATAATTCATGAGATTTTGCCAATATATAGGATCTGAACTAAATTTTCTGGTAGAAATAAGTATTATTTCCACTGCATAACTACACACGTGGTTCTCAATGACAACAATATTATAACTAATGTACTAGCAAACCGTACAAGACCTAACTACGATGCTTTTTATTTTCCAGGTGTCTGAACTCAGATAGATTCATAAATCATGAATGTTGGACTCTGGAGAGTTTCTTGGTAACTCTGTCATGTAATGATGCTTGGCAAGGTTAATTTTCTCTTTTAAAATCCACATTTTAGCTAGGAAACCCATAGCATTCAAATCCAAGTAGTACTTATTTTGATCTAGCCTCCTGTGAAGAGAACTGAGGCTGCTTTTTTGTGTCTAGCAGGGATAGAAACTTCACAGATTTCACAGAATATTCTGAATTGTAAGGGACTCATAACAATCATTGAGTCCAACTTTAAAGTGGCCTGTATGGGGATTGAGGCTGTGACCTGGGTTATAGCATGTTATCAGCACCATGTTCTCTCTCAGAAATTTGTCTTTCCAGAGTTTTCTGCATGTTTTCATCAGACTTACCAGGGTTTTATATGTGCAAGGGTTTTATACACACATAAGGTTTAGGATTAATGAGCAAAAGGAACACCAAGCTGTGTGAATAAATAAATTAAAGAAGTCCTGGCTTTCTGATGTCAATATGAGGTGAGCTCTGTGCTTCCGCCCTCTTTTCTCCCTGTCTTAATCTGGACATACAGATCCCACATCATAGAATATTTTTTAATGTTTTTCACTGTTATCTAAGGATGTTATAGAGAAGAATTCCCTTAATGTCATGATGGCTAGGAGAGAGTATGGCATATGCTTGTCCAAGTCTGCAAGTGGTTGTCAGTGGAAAGTAGAATACTCCTGTGCTGTGGTGTTTCCTGCCAGTGTGCACTGCTGTTTGTCACCGTGCCTCATCATCCTGGGGAGTCTGCATGACAACAAATGGCCTGCATGGCCACAGACTGCAAGCCAGACTGCAGCACTCAGTCCTGGCGAATTCCAGAGGTGGCAGTCTTTCAATTAGTCATATTATAGGTATTATTATGGAGCAATTGTCATCCTGCATGAAGTCGAGGGCTCTTCTTGCCTGGTATCAGATCTCTGAAAATGATCAGCCGGAAAAAAGTCAAAAAGTATTAAAGACAGGGCAAGTACAAAACTAATATTTCGCCACTATAGCATTTCATTTTCTAACATTCTTCTGACAAACTTCCCAAGCAGACTAAATTAGTAGACAGTAATGTCTTTATCCTTCACAAATTTTTGTATATATTTTTGGCTTTAGCTACCACCCCATAATATGGCAGTGAATTTCATAACAGAATGACATGCTTTTAAATATTGTTTTCAGCTGGCTTTATAATTATTTCATTGGTTCATTTTTACATTGTGTGAAATACCGAATCATTATTTTCTGGTGTCCTACATGACAATATTTGCATGCTCTTTTTATCCTGTCTTATGTTCTTTCAGCTGTCAGACAAATAACTTTTAAAATACCTATATACAAAAATATCTTTCTCCAGAAGATTTGCCAAAGAAACACTGACAAAGTCTGGACTTTTAAGAGATAAGATAGTAATTTTCAGAGAGAAATGAATTCTCTATCAATTCAGTAGGCCTGCTGTTTTCCTGAAATAGAGCATGTTCTTTGCAAGTCTGTAAAAAGTAGTTTCTGAAACTGGATATTCTGAAGTCACTGTTTCTTGATCCATGTCTAACATTATATGATCTCACCATGCCAAAACAGTTCTATTGAATAAAAATTTCTGGTACAGAGGATATTGCAATAGTGAAAGCAGTCATACTGTTCAAATTTGTTATATAGTACTCAAAAATAATTGCATTTTCCCCTTGTCACATTCCTGTGCAGTCAAGTATTGATTAAAACTCTGTGGCCCAAATGCTATGCATTGTCACTTCTTTTTTTAGGATTATTTTAGATGGAAGAAACCTGGATTAAAAAAAATAGCCTTTCTTCTGCCTCTCTTGCTGACTCCCTCCTATTACGTCTATTCCAATTTTACTGATAATAGTTACCTATGAGGATGGAAGTTTTGTAGACCTGTTCTTTCTCAGACTTAAGAGAAAGTTAAAGGGAGATCTGTAGGCATGGTCATCTACAACTGCATGGTGGGAGGCTGTAAAGAAAATGAAGACAGACTGTTCTTGAAGGTGTACATGGGAAGGTGGCAAGGCAATGGAGAGAGGCTGTGAGTAGATGTAAGGATAAATTATATCCCCATGCCTACCAGAAAGAAAAGTTTGCTGAGCTACATCCTTGGAAATACTTAAAACTTTGACAAACAATTCCTGGAGTACTCTGTTTTAACTGGGCTTCCATTGAGCTGAACTGCTCAGGTAAACCCCAAGTGCCATGATTTTTTAATTTTATGATTTTGCATGTCTCCCTGATGCAACTTCTGACCATAGCTGAAGAGTAAATGAGTTTTACATATTTTCATGTAACAGCAGGGGGTGACAGTTTCTTGTGTTTGAATAATAATTATTTATATGATGCATAAAAGATGTTTCTCACACACACCGAAAAAAAAAAAAAAAATTGAGAGGAATGAAGATGACCCCATCTTCTCATTACTTCTGGGAGAAGAAAAGCATACACTTGGATAATTAGAATTTAACATAGATTTCAAAGAAAGCCCTGTAGGGGATTGAGGGAAAAACGAGCTTGTTTTATTCAAATGGATGTGTTGAGACACAAAACACTGTGTCTAGTTCCAGGCTCTCTGGAAAACACAGATGTGGAACTTTTGGAGTGGGTCCACTGTAGGGTAACAAAGATAATGAAGAGTCTGGAACATCTGTCTTAAGAGTGGAAGCTGAGGGAGCTGGGGCTGTTCAGGCCCAAAAAGAGTCAACTGAGAGAGAGAACCTCATCCGTGTCTGTCAGGATCTGCAGGAATGGGTTTGAGGATGGACCAGGCTCTGCTCAGTGGGGCCCAGCTGTGGTACAAGAGGGAACAGCAGAAATTGATACACAAGTTACATCTGAGCATGAGAAAAAAAACTTCTTTACTGTTCAGTTCACTTGAACAGATTTTCCAGAGAGGGTGTGGAGTCTCCCTCACTGGGGATATTCCAGAGGCATCTAGACACAATCCTGTGCCACGTGCTTTGGAATGACCCTGCTTAAACAGGGAAGTGGGACCAGATGAGCCACTGTGGTCCTTTTCAATTTGACCTGTTCTGGGATTTTGTGATTCATAGAGGGGTAGCTTAGAGTAGCCATGACATGAATAGTCCACATGAAATCTCCTTCAATCTAAGTTGATGACTTTACATCAGCGATTTATTTCCTTCTGATTTTGCTGAACCCCTGAATGGCTAACACCTACAACAGTATCAGCTCTGTTCTTGTAAGGGACCATGATTTGGGAAGCTACCTAGAAAAAGAGTTTCAGTGGTTAAGACACCTGCCAGTAAAAAATTGCAAAAGGCAGAAAAGAGAGCACAAAATGAGATTGTAAAGTGAATTGTTTCTAGCACAGAAACAGTAACATTTAAAGAAAGAAAGTAGAAAGAAAGAAAGAAAGAAAGTGAGAAATTAAATAGAAAATGAATGTATTTTATTTAATATCTTAAATAAGGAAAAGGAAAAATATAGGAACTCCTTTATGACCACTGAAAAATAATCATTCACTCAATGGTTTTGGAGATCACAGAGTGGGCTATATAGCCAAAGCTAGCAGATGGCCTAGAATCAGCCTGCAGCATTAGGTGCTCCTCCATTTCACCAATTTCTGTTTATAATTTTATTTGTGGATGTATCACTGATATTTTACCTTCTCAGGATGAACTTATCTGATAAATTTTCCTCCTTGTTTCCATGTTCAGGTCTCTTATGTTCCAATCAATTATATATATGTTCAATTCAAACAAGCTACTTAAGAATACACAAGTGTTGCTTGCTGATTGGTTAAAGTTTTGGAGGAATCTGATGAGAAAAGAGAGGAATAATATGAACAAGATTTTCCAGGTAGAATTCTGGCCCTTCCACAGATATCTGAAGGCTGAGGCACTTGAGGAAGATGGCACATGTGTGACTCCATCAAAAGCCTGGCAAATGTTCCGAAATTTTCCTACATTTTTTTCCTCCCTATAGCAGAGTGGTGCACACACCCCTCCTGTATATATTGCTATTAGCTTCGTAAGGCTTTGGATCTCAGAAACTTTTAATAAAGCCATGCAAGGCTCACAGTTTAAAAGCAATAACTGACAATTATCCACTTAGGGGGTTAGAAAACTGCCTTGAGGATGTAAAGTACACTACCAATCATATCTTTGTTATTTAATGGAGAGCTACTGTAATTTAGTTGCTACAACTGTCACGTAATGGGCCGCAGTAAATTCACTTGAGAAAAGAAGACCAAAGGCAGGATATATACCACTGCAATTGCTCTGAGGGTCCTAAATTTATATTTTCTTGTAATGCTAAAGAGGTTTTCCAACCCATTTTCCTCTCCAAAGCCTAAATTCTCCAGACTGAATAAACCATCACCCATAAATCCACTTTGACAAACAAGGAGGGTAGTGTATGTACATGAAATATAGATTTAATAAATATTCCCACATATAGAGAAACTGCTGGTATGTGTATAGCCTACTGGTGTTCTGCCATGGACTTTCCAAAAAGTGTGAATGGCAATGTGTCATTCATTCTGGTAAAATTCCTGACAACTGATTCTGTTAGCATATTTCAGGGTTTTTTTTTCCTAGTAAACTAGACCCCTCAGAAGCTCATATTCATGGAAATAGTGGGAAGACACACCTCAGAGGCAAAAGATTGATTGCAAACTGCATTCAGAGCTGGAGGAAAGGTTGAAATATTTCTTATATTAACTAACTGTTTTAGCTATGCCTAGTTCCAAAGTTTCCTCAGCTTATTAACTCACAGGTCCACTTGTGGATCAATTATTAATGCAAGAATAAAACAGTGTGGCCTTTTTGGACTGCTGAAGCTCTGTCAGCTCATTCTGCATGTCTGTCTACCTCGGTTTGAGCCCAGAACCTCAATCATAACACACTTTATTAAAGAAAAGAGAATGTAGCTCTTTCTTCTTTCCCAGACTGTAAGCTGAACTATTCAATAATACAGCATCTTTATTATTCACTGTATGATTTGTGCTTATATTATTACGCATTATTATCACACAATTAATCATAGTGACGTGAGTGTGGAAGAGAGAAATGAAGTTCTGAATAGACTTGTTTCAAAATATTGTTTGCATGTTAGGAACTATTTTTCATTATCATATTATCAGCATTTTTCAGTAAAAATACCTTAAACAAATATTTGTATTTGAAAGAGCTGCAAGATATAGAAAATTACACTATGGAACTACTTTTAGATTTATAATAAAAATACTGAAATTTTTGACCAAGATGAGAATTTTTCTAAGGGCAGAAAAAGAGGAAAAAAAAGAAGGAAATATTTCATTCTTCACAGTACTAAGAAAGCTTTAGCAATGTATTTCTTCTTTAATAATCTTGCCGTCTTGCAACAGATGCAGGAGCTTTTAGTTTATGGAGCAATTTAATAAATAGGTCTGGAAACCAAACTTCTACCATTTTTTGTGTTTTTACCTGACATAGATCAACATTACTCTTACGCACATATTCCATCATAAATGCACTCCTGTATCAGTTTACTCTTTAAGAATGGGTTACACTTCGCATGAAAGAATGCAGTTTGCCTTATGTCTATTTTATGTTATTTTGTTCAAATTCTACCTCAAAAGCCAGCATCTCCCTGTAAACAACCCACCACATCCTGGGGTCAATCTGCAATTCGAGATGCACCCTTGTTTGCCTGTATATTGGAGCTGGAATATTTTAAAAATACCCCATTCTAATTAGTACTGTGAATTATTATTTATCTGTCTTGACTTTACAGATCAGGGATTGTGGAAGAGGTTACCATTAATGTGAGGTACAATGAGGGTTAATCAGGAACAAGTAAAATTTACAGCTTTGCAAGAGTAATGATGAGTTACCATCAGAATCCTTTTGAATTTCACCTTTCATTACACTTTCGGTGTTAAAAAAAAGGTATAGAAATATGTTGTCTTATTAAGCAAACCAAGCACACCCCTATAAAATAAATCTGTTTTCTGGAAAAAAAAGGCAGCTAAAAAAAAAAAAGTCTTGCAACTCAATTTGTGTAGTATGAAGGACTCTTATCGTATTCACGAGACCTTTTTTTTTTTGCCTCTGAATGCAGACATTAAAGATGTTACAATTTCCAATCTGCTTGTAGTGTAATTGATTCTTTGATGTCCAGTTTCTGTGTTACAAACATTAAACAACTTGTCTGCAGGTCAGTGATGATTTTTATTTTAGTGGGAGGTTACATTAAGTTTTTCTGTGTAATTGATGAAAGCTTTCATTTATTTATTTATTTTCTTGAAACTGCAGTATATGACCTAAAATCTTATGTTTGCTTTAAAGGACTATGAATTTTGAAAACAACTGACATATGATTAAGTTACTTTGCTTTTTTATATCACAAAAACTTTAAGATTTTGTGGGAATATATGACTAGCACCATAGGGAAACTCAACCAACCAAATTATACAAACCAATTTTGGAAGGAAGGATTAGTCTGGAAAAATAATAGATGATCAACATTTTTTTTGTGTTATGTAAAAAATGAAAATTGAAAAATATTGAAATAGTTCCTGTCTTGAGTAATGTTAAGAAGTCAGCGTTTTGAGAGGTCTTTCCCTATTTTAAAATATGCAGACAAAAATGTCTTGTGTCTATCAATTTACACATTAATGTTTTGTCTTGACCTTCAGTACTTTTCTGCAATATTTCACCTGATTTTGAATAAAAGTAGTTCTTTATAGGAAATTTTCTGCTCGGCACCATCGAAATGCAATATTTGAAACATTTGTTTTTAAAAAACGTACCTAAAAAAGAAATTTCACCTGAATGTTCACTGTTTACCAAAAGGAAGAAAAAGAGAATTAAAAGAACTGGAGAAAGTTTAAACACTCCTTCTCATTTTTGGACTGTACCAAAAAATGTATGATAAATATCAAGCAAATCATTATTAGAGTGTGCATTTTCCTAAGACAGCCCTCTGATATTATATTTAAAGCAAATGCAACAAGAAGACTATTTGATTTCTAGGACATAAAGAGTTAATATTAATTTGGTATTGAGCCTCTCTTCAAAGGAAAAATGGCATTCACTTTTGCTTTCAGGTTTATCAACTAAAGTGCATAGTTCCTGTAAAATTCAAGGGACAAGAATAGCATTTTGGTTGATGTCGGGAAGCTCTTGTTTTGGATGGTATCAAGGACAAACAATTGAGCTGCTAAAAAGCCTGGTTAGGCTACTGTCATGACTGAAGTATTAAGTCACTGTAAATGGTTTACTTAGCAAGACATAGTAGTAAATAAAAACTGTACAACAGTAACATAATAAAATAACAACAATAATAAACCCCACAAAAATTTGAGACAAATTATGCTATGTCAAAGATCCTCTGAACTGAAAGTTCATATAAGTTCTTATATCCTGTATAAGAATATCAGGATTATATATACATGAAACTATTTTTTTTTATTCATTACATTTTTGTATTTCAGTCTACTTGTAACCTGCTACTTCATTGTTGATCTTGTAAAACCATGGATGTACTCATTAGAAACTACCTCTTTGATTACCTGAAAGTCCAATTCAGTATTTTTAGAGTAATCATTTGTAAGCAAAGTTACCAGCAGATGAAAGCCAAGAGGAATCTAAACAAATAAATTAATGTTACAGAACTCCTTTAACATGGTTCCACAATGTAAGAAAGAAAAAGTGGGCTGTTATGTTGGGTTCAGATCCAAATGCATATGTTGGTGGTGGTCCAAGCCTTGTAAATATCTGACAATCATAAATAATGTTCAAGGACAAGTGTCGAACACAACAGTTTGTAGATTTCAGCATGACATTTGGTGGTAGGACAGCAGTGAATATTTAATTATTTTGTCTAGGTAGCGGTGGTGTCTCCTAGCAGGCAGAAAAGAACTTTGAGTGTGAATATCTATTATGTAAATGGATGTGGTCCTGAGAATATCTGGTTAATGCTGGTGCAACTAAGATTAGGATGACAAACAGAGGTAGCACATTAAACACTACTCTGAAGTTCTCCAGATGTTTCTGCTGGAATTTTCCTTTGGGCACAGTTGGGCATAGCCATAAGTTTCAGACCACAGGACACAATTGGTTATTTCCACCTGCCGCATGTCGTGGGCATACAGTTCAAGTTCCATTTGAGGCTCTGCACTCAAACTTCCTGACCAATGTATCCGAGCTACTGAAGAACAGGGGAAATGGAACATATTGCTTGATAGGTTTTGTTCCTGATGGTTTCTTCTTTGGAAGTATGAAAACATGGTGAGTGGCTTTCTAAGGTTAAGAAGCAAATTGATTATGAACTGGAGTTTTGTCTACCAACAATTTTTAATATGTAGTCTTGTCATGAGTGAACTAAAGTCATTAATAATACAGTAAGCAAAATGTGCTACAGTTAACCTTAAATTATAACTTACAAAGAGCATTCTTGCAGTTTCTGCTATGATTTATGGGCTCAGTTTATTCTATGCAAATTCATGCACAGTTTCTAATAAGAGGGAGGAGGAAAGATAAAAGAGCCCTGAATATTTTATAAGCTTTTTCCACTTACCTTAATTTAGAAATATGAAGCTGAATATGTAAGTAGAGAATAATTACCTATTACTAATCTCCCACATAGTTTATCTATTTCAGACCTGAACATCCTGAGCAATGCAAAACATAACTGTTTTACTACCTGTACCACTGTAAATATGATAATTAGGTATACTTCAGTGCTAGTTTTTGCTGATACATGAGAAGATAGATGCTGTAATATAATCAGGCAGTGCTTCGCTATTGTTTTATATCCCTTTTAAAAATAATATGCCTGCTGTTCAGTATTTCATTCATTGGACACAGTAAAGTTAACTTTTAAGAGGATGATGCCCTAGATAAGTTCCTTGAGCATGCTTTTCCAGATGCGATCCTTAAATTTTAGAAATGGTGCAACAAATTTGCTGTAGAAATCCTTGCAAACAGCTGCACCAGAACTCAGTACTCTGTGCTCTGCAGCATAAGTTCTTCAATACTCAGAGCTCAGTTGTGGCCCTGGTTCATAAAGGCACTTGGGCACCTCAGTTATATGTTAGACAGCTGGATAAAACCGAGCAATGTGCCACAGAATCATAGAATGACAGAGTCATTTAGGTTGGAAAGGACCTCCAGGGTCCTCCAGAGTCCAAACTGTGCCTGATCACTCTGTCAATCAAGCCATAGCACTGAGTGCCACATCCAGTCATTCCCTGAACAAGTCCAGGGGTGGTGACTCCCCTACTTCCCTAGGCAGCACATTCCAATCCCTGACCATCTTTTCAGTAAAGAAATTATTCCTGATGTCCAGTCTGAATCTCCTCTGGTGCAGCTTGAGGTTACATCCCCTTGTTCTGTCAAGCGTTGCTCTAAAAGAGATGAATGCAACCCCTTTCCCAGTTGTTCCTCTTGTTTCTGAAATTTAAACAGAAAACTGATAGGGAAGGAAGGAAGAGAGAGAGAGAGACACTTCCAGTTCATCCAAAATTACAATGAACCATCATTACACTAAATTGTGTTTTTTCATTAGCCAACCAACTAGAAAATGTATTTTTCTGTTATCCCCACTTCCAGCTATCACAATAAATTTAGATCAAATCACAAAAGGCAAATAGACATCCTTCAACCAGAAAAGCAAAAAAAATCTTTTCCTGTAAATCATAATCTTGTGTCACATTGTCACCCCTCTTCCAAACTGGTTGCCACTGACTGTTTGCCATGCACTTGCACATCTATTTAAAACATACCAAGACCAGGAGCAATATCCCAAGTGTACCTCAGGTATGCACTAGTGTTTAGCTTTTACTGGGATCCTAAAGCACCAATAGCTGTCTTTTCTGGCTTGAGTTTCATGGGCTTAGGTAGCATTGCTTGCTACACCTAGCTGCTGCACCAACACTAGATTATGATTTACTTTGTGAAGTATTCTGATATGTAGATCCTGCCTAAACCCTGATAGGGTCCTCAGGGTGGATTTTCTCTTGCTTTCTGAATCTGGAGACAGAACTGTTTGTCTAACCATCACATCAGTGATGCTGATCTCTCGAAAGTCAATGAGGAATGTCTGGATCAAATCCAGCTTAACTTCATTAAGGGAAAGGCAAGAATCTTTAGCTTGGAACTGCACTTAATGTGACATGTGCTGAAACCAGGACCTATATCATCGTCATGCGGAGTGTGGCTGAGGAAGCTGGGATTGTTCAGCCTAGGGAAAAGGGGGCTCAAAGGCAGCATATCACTCTCTGAAGGAATAAGCAGAGATAATGCAAGAGGACATAGCCCCATTCTGCACCAAGGGAGATTCAGGTTGGACATCAGGAAGAATATTTTCCTTGAAAGGGTGGTCAGGGATTGGAATGGGCTGCCCGGGAAAATGATTGAGACACCAACCCTGAACTTGTGGAAGAAATACTGGTCATAGCTCTCAGTGCTATAGTTTAGTTGAAGAAGGTCATGTTGTGTCGAAGGGTGGACTTGATGATCCTGGAGGTCTTTTCCAGCCTTGATGATTCCATGTTTTATGATTCTATCACAAGTGTTCAGACTCCCAGAAGCCTTGATGCATATACACCATTCAGCCAGTGAAGATGTAGTGTCGTATTCTAAGCATATTCCTCATATTCCATATATATTCCTCCTTCCATATATTCCTCTTGCTCTTAATGGTTTGTTTTTGTTTTTGTTTCAGGAGGAAGACTATATTTTAGTTTTGAGTCTCGTATGCAATTTGGGGCGGGGGGGAATAATCCAATAAATTCCAAACTATAAGATTATTTCATGCTTAGAGTCCTCAGGGGTCAACTAGGGAGCAACAAAAGTGACAGGGTGTTAAGAAAATCAACTTCCCTGTCTTCTTCTCCTTTCTGAGAACTTTTGAGAGTGACCCCGCAAGGTATTCCCTTGGTTTATAATTTTAACCTTAGTTAATAGTATAACCGACAGAATGAGAATCAACATAGAACTTGAAAATGCATTCCTAATTTTTAACTGTTCTGTAAAGTGTATAATCACATTTGTGCAAAATGGCTAATGAGTTAGTCCAGTTGAAGCCGCAGCAACAAAGTGGCATGAACACTAGAACACTTTCTGAATTCAGTGAAAGATTCAAAAAATAAACTTCACCATACTACATGAGTTTCTGAAGCTTTAAATAATTTACCAATTTGTTTTACTCAGTGCTGTACCAGAGACTGATGTAGCTTTTTCTATCTATTCTTCTGCTCAAGAATGTTTGGCCAGAAATTTTCCATAATTTTCACCTTTTTTCCAAAATTTGCAGATATGTGAAAATACTTGAAGTGACTACAGATTTCCAGAATTTATCTAACTTTTGGTTTTTGGATAACCATGGGCTGAACTTGGCAGCTTTATCTGCAAACTGCAGGGGGATACTCACTTAGAATCTTTATCTAGAAACACTTTGCCAGGTCTAGAGTAACAAAAAACTGAATGAGAAAATTGCAGACCCAAGATGTCCCTTTGATGAAAATCTGCATACTACAAATGGAAGTTCACTAAATTTCATCTCTGCTAATTTTATGATTTAACCCAATGGCAAGTATCATTCAGTGTCTTGCTCACTCTTCTATCTGCTCCCTGGGGAGAAGAAGAATCAGAGAGAAAAAAACTCATGGGTTATTTCAGAATAGTTTAGTAATTGAAACAAAGTAAAATATAATGATGATGATAATAATAATAATTATAATTTTAATAATAATAAATATATAAAAAGAGAAATAAAACTGAAAAAAGACAAGTAATGCCCATATAATTACTCACTACCTCGTGTCTGAGGCTGTCCCTGAGCAGCTATCAGCCCTTTCCACACAATTTCTTCAAGTTTATACACAGAACATGACGTTCTGTGGTGTGGGATATCCCACTAGAGCTCAGATTAGACTTCCTTTTCCAAAGATTTTTTGTTACAATTTTAGGAAATCTTGATCTGAAGAAAGTCAAGTTAGTTTTTTTTCCTGCCAGGGAAAAAAGAGTTCAAAATGGTCTTTGTTTTGTTTTCCTCCAAACGTAGATTTTTAGCTCAATTTTTAGCCATAATATAGAAACATGACTTTCTGATGTTCTGATGTTATCAACTAGAGTAAATTGTTCACTTATGACAAAATAGCAACTGAATAACATGAGTTTGAGAAATGTAAGTTTTGAGTGTTCCAATCTGCTTTTCACGGGGATGGCCTCACCTTGAGTCCTGGGGGCAGTTTTGGATGACATAGTACAAGAAGGATATAAAGGTACTGGAGACTGTCCAAAGGAGGGACATAAGGAGGGTGGACAGTCTGGAAGGGAAGCTGCGTGAGGGATGGCTGAGTTCCCCTGGCCTGCTCAGCCTGGAGGAGACTGAGGGAAGACCTCACTGCAGTTACAAGTTCCTTGTGAGAGGCACTGGACAGGCAAGCACTGAGCTCTGCTCTGTGATGCCAGTGACAGGATCTGAGGGGATGGCACCAGCCTGCGTTAGGGGACGTCTGGATTGGATATTGGAAAAAGGTTCCTCACCCACAGTGTGGTTGGGCGTTGGAACAGGTTCCCAAGGACTGTGGTCACATCCCTGGCAGAGTTCAAAAAGAGTTTGGACACAGGGACATGGTGTGATTCTTAGGGTGTCCTGTGCAGGGCCAGGAACTGGACTCAATGACCCTAGTGCATCCCTTCCACCTCAGCTTATTCTATGGTCTGTGATTCTGTATAACTTCTGGAGTACCAAATTTTGCAGGAGTACCAAATTTTGCAGAATGAGTTTGAGCTGCTTAATTGAATTTGAGTGTGTGAATGTTAGCATATACCACAAGATATACACTCATTTTTAAAATTTAAATATTTTACTGTCTTATCACATCTCATCCAAAATTGGAACTTTTGGAATGATTGAATGCACTGGAGGATTGAATATAAACGTGGCTAATGAAAAGATCTGCTAGTCATAGCAATCCGAAACTTCGATTGAATTCAAGGGATACTTTATCTGTTGATCCTCCATAGGATTTTTTAGTATTGCAGTATAAAAGGGAGAAAAACAAAATAGTTTTTGAAACAAAATGTGTGCAGCAGGCAGGGTTCATATATGAATTTAAGAGGGAATGAAAAACATGGTAACCTCCAATGGTTAAATTGCTACTTTCTCTTCCCCAGACACTAAGAGAGGCTTTTCAATTTTCCCTGATACGTAAAAGGGGACAAGTTGTGGGAAGAAACAAAACAAAAGAAGCTATATTCTGAATAAAGCCTCTGCTAGGAGGGAAATGAGAATGCCAAGTAATTGGTGGGTATAGATGGTACCTGCCAACAAGTCAAGCTGTTTGATAGCACTCCTCTGTGGACCCAAGGGGGGCATTGGTAACACAAGGAATAAGGGTTAGCAATAGTTTCTGGGTCTTTCATGAGGCTCACTATCGATCACAAACCGTTGCTGTCCAGGAAAAAGCTAAAAGAATACCTAGATAAATAGGAATTGACAAAGCTAGGCAACTTAGAGAGAAATCTCTGGAGTCGCCTGTAACCAAGGACGAGATATTGAAAGTGATACAATCAATGTAGCCCAGGAAGACTCTGGGGAAAAATGAGTTTACCCATCAAGTAACTGTAGGTGGAGGCATATTGTGGCTGGTATGTTTGTATTATGTGCTCACTGAGGCTTCCATACCTTCTACATTTCATTCTGCAGTTTCAGAATTTCACTAGGATCTGATGGAGACCATCTAAAAAAACTCACACGGTTCCACAGACCCTTTCAGTTTTTAAGCAATTCATCAGTATTTCCAGCATTAAGAGAGAGATCCAATGTTGTCTGGGACAGGGGTAAAACAGAGGAAAAGAAAAATATGCTTATACTGCACCATTCATTTCTTTCCTTCTTAAGAGAAACAGAGATTAAATGTCTTAACAGAGATTAAATGCCTTTGAAATAAGCTCTTAACATTGGAGTTAATCAAATGTGTACCTTAAAAATAACAAGGAAAAGGAGGACAAAATGAAAACAGAACCTGGAATGGCTGTTGAATTCACTGGGCTCAGAGAACAAGAATACAGAAAAAACCCTGAATTTTCCCCCAGTCTTGAGCTTTATAGTTTATCCATAGATGAGGCTGTTTCTCCTAGTGTATTCTGTAGTCATTGGTGAGAGACTTGTTTGTTTAGACACCAGTTAACAGATAGGTTTTAATCTAGATCCTTTCTGCATCTCTGATCTCTTAAAACTGACAAATTTTCATTTGTAACAAAAATTATTAGATCATAAGGAATCTAACTGCAACTTAGCTGCTAAAATCAAGAGATTCTGGCTATGATGTTCTGTGCTTGAGCCACAGTCTGAGAGACACAATTTAGGAGGAGAAAGAAACCATTCCTCCTTTTCATGCGTGTAGGCCACACAGAGGAGTAGGAATCTGTTAATGTTTAGGCTTAAAAAACTGACTTTTGTAAGTTTTTTTGTAGCTTTTGAGGGTAGATTTAGAGATCTCATGTGCAATATGAAAATAGATTTCACGGTATTTTGATATATGTCACAATACATGCTCATCTTTTTTCTGAATTGTAAAGATAGCCCTTTTATATACAGCAGCTATGGTTTTCAAAAGCAAATCCAGGTAGCATTCAATCTGAGCACGGGCTGAATTTAGTGCAGTGTTGTTTTTTTAGCAGGGTATAAAAGCAATCTGAGTTTGAACTGTCAAGAACTTCAGCAAGATGTGTCCAGGCATCTTCTGGGCACATTTGAAAACAGGCCAGAAGAGTCTCCATTCCTCTAGAAATCCTGCTATTCTGTAACTGTGGTATAAATGACTAACTAAAGTGACACAGATTACTTCAGGTGAAATGTATACAGAAAAAGATTGTCACTGTTGACTGCTGGCCATGGAGAAGAGTGTGGCAAAATGCAAGTTCCTGCAATAGTCAAGGGCATAGTAAAATTCTGATGTGGGGAGAAGGGGAGAAGGAAGCAAGAGGGACAAGGGAACGTGCTAATCATGTGGAGTAATTGGATGACAGTGGAAAAGACTCACTGGACAGAGAGGTTGGATTCACCTCCTTTTATGCAGTGACCTATGGCTCCAATGATATGGAGAGGTTAATCTCTCTCCATCAGTTACAGAGGGAGGTTAGTATATCCAATTCAGTTCCATAAATACTAAATTCTATGCTTAAAATCATGTGAGAAGTATCCAGGCCTTTATTCATATAAACTTTGGTCTATCAAAATGATCTCTCTTAATCTTAGTTCAACCTGCCGCTGCTTCCAGACAGTCTGGGCAGACTGGACACACTTCATGCATAGTGGGTACTTCCATGAAGGAGTTACTGCCAATGGAAGGACTAATGGGAAAGTCGAATATTCAGTATTCAGGGGTCTTGGTGCATTTTTTTTGTTTGTTTGTTTTTTGATTGTTCACCTTTTTTGTATTGTTTGGTTTTGTTAATTTGATTGGTTGGTTGGTTGGTTGGTTGGTTGGTTGTTTTGGGTATTTTTTGCTGTTGGGATTGGGTTTTTTCATCCTCTGGGATGGGCACAGGCAATATTATGTCAAAATTTTTTCTTCCTCAGTGCCATGAGAGTCAAGCCAAGACTCCTTGACTTCTAGCACTTGCAATAAAGAGTATGCACGTATGACTCAGGGTCCAGCTGTAATTGTCTGTATCCATGTAGGGATTCACCCACACCAGACCCAAGGCAAGGATCAGGGAACTGGGAATAGAACAATTTCAGGAGGCCACACAGATCTGCATATAACTTAATGCTGAAAGGTACAAAATTACAGCTTCACTGGAAGAACTGCAGCGCTGAGAGTGGCCCTTAGGGCATAAAACCCTGCTGTATCACATGGTACAGCCTCAGCATGTGAATATAAGGACCATAATATTGAAGGTTTTACATATTTAATTTCCTGGCAGAGACCAAGCTGTGGTGATTTAAGCACTTGTTTGCCTTATCCAGGGCCATTTGCCTATGCTGCTTTTAGCACCAATGATGATATACTAAAACCTTTTGTTTGTGGGGCTACAAAATAAGAACTTATCTCCTAATAGCAGCAGTTTAGCTATGTTTATGTCAGCGCTGCACTACATGAGGACTGGCATGTCTCTGCTGATTTAAATTCTCCTGAATACAAGCCTTCCAAGCTGTAAATAGAGAGAGGTTAAGGCCAGATCTTCCAGCTCAGATGAAGTTGCTTCATCGTTTATTATTGTTCAGTTACAATCAAATTATTGATGTTCTCAACATTGCTGGGGCTACTGCATGATGCAAGCCACATGAGTGAGATAGTGGGAAACAAAGAAGAGAAAAATAATAATGTAGAGAAGAATAGAACTCCTAGGACTTGCATACACAATCACATGGGAAATATGGTTGCAGCAAAACCGTGCTGTTTTTTTCTCTTTCCCCCTGCTCATGTGTGATTTGAAAATCTTTTGCATAGGAGAAGAAAAAGAAATAAAGTTAAACATTCTCAGGGATGTTAAGATGTCAGAGTACAGCTTTTTTCCCTTAAGCATATGAAATATTAAGAATGCTCAGCAAAAGCCAATACGAAAGCTGCTTAGATAAGAAGATGAAAAATTAATTTTAATGCACAGAGGACTAAGTAATATACTTATTTCACAACCTCAATCAATTTTAATATTTTAGTATTTAAAATTTGCATCTCTCCAATAATATTTTAAAAGTTGCTTGTGTGTTTTTATTAGTATTTCTAGTTGTTCTGCTTCTCTTTTTGCCTCTCTTGCTCTCATTCTTTCTTTCCAGCATGCAAAAGAGAATGCCTTAGATGAATTTTCTTCTTGGCAACTATCAGTATAGAGTGATTAATGGATTCCTCTCTTTCATGGAGTGGAACTCTACTTTTCTCACATTTGAGAATAGAGGAGTCTTGTGAATAAATAGAGGCCAAAGTCAGTGCATAGAAAACACTCATCTTCAACAACAGCCCAACTAAGTTGCAGCAGAAGGTTTCAAAGACACAGTCAAAGTACTTCTCAGTTAATTACTTAGGAAAAGGAACACTAGGAGTGAAGGTTTTGGTGCAGACTGTAAAAATGCAGCCAGGAACTCAAGTAAAGATAAATGTGCTCAGGCCAAGCATCTCCATGGCTTTATGATAGTATTATCATTACTACCTCTATTGTGTAGGTTAAACCTATCTCCTGTATATCAGCATGTGAGAGTTGTCCATTTTAGGATACAGTACACAAATATTTGGAGATGAAATTCTCATCTTTCAGCTAAGATAAAAGGAAAACCAAAGAAGACAGTGAAGGGAGAAAAGAAAACAAACAAACAAACAAAAAAACCAAAAACCAAACCAAACCAAACCAAAACCAAACCAAAACCCAAACAAATTATTGATTTATATATTGATAGTCATGTCCAGAAATGTCCTTAGGACAAAAGGAAAACAACTTTAAAAATAAATTTAAAAGCTACAGGTTCTGTGCTGATTTCCAGGTGTATCCTTAAGATCAAGTAATCTTCCTCTGCTTCTAACACTGCTCCTATGAGGTGCCTGGGAAAATGTACCTGTTACAGTCATTAAATGCTGAGCTATCACAGAAAGAGGTTTTCTGCCTTGTACCTACATTTAGGCATTTATGTCCACCACCATTCACCTGACTCATTTTGTAAAAGAGCTAGAGATGAGTAAGTCATTTCTCCTGCATTTTCCCCTTAATTTTATTTGAAAGCAGCACAGATTTAAGTTGATGGGAAGGGAGAACTCTCTGAAACCAGGTTCCTTTTAGGCAAAGAAATTTGTCTCTTTATTTGTGCCTAACAACCTCAGACATGAACAGATAACATAAAAACATAGTAATACACATTAGAAAAATGGCCATGTGGGCTGTAGACAAATATGTCAGCCTTTACTGATCACATTTTCCTCTTCATTATATTACATTTTCTAATTATCATACCATCACACAACTTAGAGAAAAAAAAGATTGGCTAAATATTATCTGAGATGTTATGGCAGAAAGGGCTGGGTTTTATTATTTTATTTTATTTTAATTCATTTCATTTCATTTCATTTCATTTCTATTATTATTATTATTATTATTATTATTATTATTATTATTATTATTATTATTATATTTAGTCTTGCCATTTTTTTGTTTTATTTTGCTTTGTTTTGTTTTGATTCAATTTTTATTTTATTTTGATATAGCTTATTTTTTAAACTTAATTTAAAACAGATCTGGAAATTAGAATTATATTCAATCAGAGAAAGACTTAAGAAAGCACAAATATCTCTGATGATATGTGTAGCTTCTAAAAAAATGGCTGCATGTCTGACAGAACATTTCCACAGAAAATAGCCCATACATGTTTGAAAACATAGAACAAATAAAAAAATCTTAACATAGAAGCACAGAGTAACTACTGGATATGACATAGTCTGTCATTATTTCCTTTTCCTTCTTGACAAATGTTCATCAATAGGAATAATCTGATAAAAATAACATCCATGATTTTGTTTAGTTAAATGTTTAGTACACAATGATGTTTCTGGAGTTTCTCAGACTATTCTACCTAAATAATGATAACTAAAATGCAGACCAGTTATTCCTGACTCTGTGTGCTGGGTACTCTACAGCAACTTAGATCCAGCTGGATAATTCTTCTTTTGCATTCTTGAACGTTTTTGTTACAGAAGAGTCCTTTCTTTTTTACAATACCTGAACAATTTCTAGCATTTTTCTTCACTTGTTTAGCATATGGGGTTTGTTGTTGTTGTTTGGGTTTTGTTTGTTTTTATTTGTTTTGTTTGTTTTGTTGCTTTTTGTTGTTTTTGTTTTGTCTTTGGTTGTTGTTATTGTTGATTTTTGGTTTTGTTTGGTTTTCATTTTTTGTTTTCTTTTGTTTTTTGGGTTTTTTTTTCCTGTTTTTTGTTTTGTTTTCACTTCTGATGGTAAGGTGTCTGACCTTGTTTGTGACATCCTAAGAACAATCTCCTTAACGAGGTAGCTGCTTACAAAACACATCTCTCTGGAGTGTTATTACCTTATGAACACTGGTAAAAATGTGTCTCTGCTCCAGAGAACCTTGTTCTGACACATCCAAGATGGATATGTAAGGAATCAGGCTAGACCTAAACTGTTCTGATGAAAAATATTTGTTTGCTTGTATGTTTTTCCTTTGAAAAATGAGCTTTCATTATATTCAAACTTGTATGAAGAGACTGTCTGCTCTGATGGTCTTTCTGATTTTAAATAGCAGTAGTTTGGAACAGAATAAAATATTTCTTTTAAACACTCTGTTCCAATTTAACCCTTTTCCTTTGAATTGCAATTTGAATTAAAGTAGAATTTGTGCGGCATTTCAATTTATGATATTAATTGGATGCAAAAAGCATATTTCACATCAACTTTTCAAAATGAAACCTTTAATTTCACATCAATGTTTACATTCAATGTTTCATTTTAATCTGCCAAAATATTTGCTTCAATTAAAAAAAAACCACCAAAATCTATACAAATTAAGCTACTTCAGCCTTCTCTACTTATTTCTTTCTGAAACTCAGGATTTTATAATTTCAACCTATCTTATTTTTCAAAAAAATTAAAATTGAACTTACAAATACAATTAAAATCTATGTTGATTAATACTATTAAGTCTTAAGAATAAATAAATCAAATTGTTATAAAATTCTGAAAGGACATTTGGAATGTCCAGGATAAATCTTAACTATATCAAATTCTAAAATAATCTTTAATTTCACCTTAATGAAAACTGAATTAATAGACTGGTTTATACATACAATGTGTGCATCATGCTGAAGTAAATATCAGATTCCTAAATGACCTTAAAACATTGTAAAAAAATCCTCTAAATTATTTGTAGAAGAAGAATATTTAAAAATAAGTATAATTATATAATTGAGTTAATTAATTGTGTAACTTAGAAATCAGAAAAGTAAATCATTAGGAAAGGCTCTAAATTTTAGTATTAATATTATTTATGCATCCATTAAAATCTGAATGATATCAGAATTGATATTTTTAAAAATACCCAACAATGCTTGTTATAAGTAGCAATGGATTTTTTAGGAAAGAAAAAAAAAATTCTTATTCTTTTTCCTGTAGACATAAAGTTTCATTATTGTTTTCCTGGTTTTAATTAACTTTTTTGGAAGACCAGTTTCATGTAAGAGTTCCCCAACAAAAAGAAAAGTATATTTTAACAATAAAAATAAAAAGGAAGATATTGTTATAAAATATATTTGTCTACGGACAGGAATTGGAATTTGGAAAATTAGAATTTGCCAAATTTTTCTTATTAGAAAAATATTTTTTCTTATTTTTCTTATTATTCTATTAGAATATTTTTTTTCTTATTAGCCAAACAAATTTGCTCCAAAAAGCAATATTCTGAAAGCAGTGTCTCTAAAATAGCATTAACTTTGGTCCACAATCCTATTTGAGAACTATGTAACTGGAGAAATCCTGTGTCATATAGTACAGGAAAATAAAGGAAAATAGCCTTTCCTCGTGCTTATCTTTTATTTCAACTGCTCTGCTTATATTCTTCATAACAGTGAGTAATACTGCCCTGCACACTTATTGTGGGCAATATTTTGCACATAAACCATAGTAGTTGATAAATAAATTTTACCCAGATAAAACTCAAGCCTATTTAAATATTTACAAATCTTAGCAGAAATGCGTGTGTATAATAGACCTCAGCCTATTCTGACAGCCATTTTGAGAAGATCTTTTCTATTTGCACAATGAATTAAAGCAATTTTTGTTCATTCTATTGTAAGCCCCAGAGGCTCCATTATGCTACAAGTCCAGAAGGATGCTTGAAAATAGAGTGCTCATTCCAAAAACTTTATGGAAAAAAAGGAAGGAAGGGAAGGGAAGGGAAGGGAAGGGAAGGGAAGGGAAGGGAAGGGAAGGGAAGGGAAGGGAAGGGAAGGGAAGGGAAGGGAAGGGAAGGGAAGGGGAGGGGAGAAGAAAAGAGAAACACTCTCCCAAAATAACAAACAAACAAAAAAAAAGCCCCAACACAAAAGAGAATTGAAAAAAAAAAAAAAAGATAAAAGAAAATTAGGACTGTTTAAAAAATAATGTACAGGAAATGAAACAGTATTCTCACACCTGCACAGGAGACCTTTAGAACCACCAAGGAGAAAGCAGCTATTTCCTTCCCATAGTATTCTTCACACCCAAGACCACAGTTCAGTACTTAAGGACCAATTAAGAAATGAGATTTTAGACACTTCTTCTCTGTTTTTAAGCCAGAGAGAGAGCAATAAACTTCCCAGGCCAATTGAGAGAGATGATGTTGAGTCACAACAACTCAGTTGTTGTTGATTTTACCACTCACCTTTGCTCATCCAATGAACAGGTTTAGCTTTTGAGGGAAACACATTCTCTACCAGGACTGACATACAGATAGGATGAAGACCCTGGGCATCTATCAAACCCTGTGGACCTTCCTTTGCTCCAACAAATCTTTTTTCAAGTGTCCCTGCAGTACAGGCAGTTGTTTCAGGCTACCTGCTCAAGAAATGCAGACAGCAGTGTCACTGGGGGGCAGTTAAACACTCCAGAATGTCCATTTACTAGAATAAATTTACATTCTTGCCCTCTTAAAACTGCATGTGATTTATACAGACTGAGGTGAGAATAGGCTCACTACAGGTAAGTCTTAATTGCTGGAATGACTCCTGCCTGGAGTAACTTGATATTGTTGAAGCAGTGGTAGATCTCCACTGATACCCACATGGTTTGGGTTTTGTCTTTCATTAGCAAGAAAATGTTTTTATATCTCAGCACACAGACATTAAAAATGAATACTGTGTGGTTTTCTTGCACAAAATCTCAGTAGATATCAGTAGATATCTAAACAGGCAGCAGGATGTGATGCTGCAATGTTTGAAGAAACTCAAAAAATTGTATTAAAGATTGGGGTGTTTTTCAAAAGCTTTTGATTATCCACTGAAGGAGAAAAGTTAAAGACAGAAGGACCCACTTTGCCTTAATCAAAACACAGCATTCAGTTTGGCAAAAGACTAAACAGGTTTGAAGTCAATTGTAGAAAAAAAAGTAAAACTTTTTTTTTTTTTTTTTACTAATCTGAAACAATTAAGGATTGTGGAAATGGTGGCATTTCTCACCTAAAAACCCCCAATATCCACATCATACTTACAGTCTTACCTTGAAATTTATTTTTTTTCTTTTGTTGTGATTTCAGGCCACTGTTTTGTAGCTGTTTCTTTACTGTATAAAGCCACTACTGAAATAAGTCTAGGAAGATTTTGTAGAAGTTACAGACATGAATCCCTCTGCTCCTCACTCTTCACTGGTCTTTTTAGTTTTCTATCTGTCTCCATTTAATTTGCTATCTTTGTAGCCTCTTATGAAAACTGCCAAATGCCAATTTTTAGTGTGCAGTTCTCTAAATTAATCACACACGAGCTGTGAGTTCTCTTACCCCTAGATTTTCACAGTTAAAAGTGATAATTTCACATTATATTTTGTTTTCCTGTTTTTTTGTTCTTTTCCCTTGCTTATTTTCATGCAGCTTATTTTCTTGGCAAGACAGAAGCATTCTGCAGCTACTGTATTCTTTAAATGAACCCTGTTTTATTTTAACTGGTATAATTTTCATTTTGTTCCCAAAATCAAAATGGAAGGATTATGTATTTATTTTGTGGTTTATTTATTGTATAGAAAGGGGCTGGAGAAGGTCAGAACATTCAATTACAGGAAAGGGTGGTAAAGCTTCTGTGGACAGGGCATCATTACTGGAGTTTTTACTGCAATGCCACTGACAGCTTCTGAGCGCAATTTCCTCCTTTCTGCTACATGCAGAGAACTCTTGGAGACAGAGGCACATTTTGAAAAACTTTATCTTCTTTATTCCACGCTTCAAAAATCAACCTCTGCAGCTTTCTCCCACTCCCCAATGGGGGAGAAGTTGACGTCTCCCTTTCTGCCCCATGAAGCAACCCCACTGTGTGGCACGTGAGGGACATGGGGTTCCACAGTGGAACTGGATTAAGTCACATAAAATAATCTCCGACTTCAGCACTGCAGTTTGCTTCTGATGATATTTATTTAGCATGCAAGGTAAAGAAATGAGAAGCTTATGCAGTGTTGTTCTGGCCTTGTAAATAATGCAAGGCTTGGAAGGAATGATTAAAATTTGTTTCTCAAATAAGATTTATCTTTCATTGGGAAAAAAACCCAAACCCTTCATGTGTTCTTTGGAGTGAGACTAGGCTTCCAGAATAAGTTTTGCAAGCTCAGTTTTCTACAGAACAGGAGGTGTCTAAGCTTTTGTTACAAAACATGGAAGGTCTAGTCAATAATGGATTCATCACAGAATAGCTTGGATTGGAAGGTACCTTAAAGATAATCTTGTTTCATGAGCAGGGACACCTTCCACTAGGCCAGCTTGCTCAGAGCCCCATCCAGACTGGCCTTCAACAATTGCAGGGAGCCAATTTCAATTTCAATACAGGCAAAATTTTCATTTAACCACAAAAGGGTACCCAGTAGCATCTGAGATGTGTTAGTATTTCAGAGATATCCACATGGGACTGAGATATGATGTGAAGTTATGGGATACCCTATGTGGGGTCCATATAAAGGACTTAGGGCACCGTGGTTGTTTCAATGACCTGTGCTTCATAACCTGAAGCAAGCTCCACTAAATGTATTATTTAGAGCTCCTCTGAAAACTCTAGTTCACATGTAGGAAATTATGCAGTGACTTAATTTGTTTTATGCTGTGAATTGAATCTCACTTCTCTAAGGAAGCATGTCATGTTTATGATCACTGAGGAATATACACAACTTTCAATGCTGAATCAAAACTGAGATTAAGGAATCATTTCCTGGAGGTGATGCCCTCTAGGAAGCTTAGCAAACTGAGAGATGTTTACATTTTGGAAGGATGAACATAGGTGGTAGTGGCTATGAAAAACACAACAGCTATACAGAAAATGGTTATTTCAGGCATGGTTTCCATTGCCATCTGAATGTGTGGTAGCTGACTGAAAAGTGTGTGCCAAGACCACTGAGTACAGCAGCTCAAGGCTCTGAAATGAAGCTGAGGCCATTTTTGGCCTCCTGCCCATTTGAATCAAGCTGAGCTGAACTGGAACCTAGCATAACCTAGCATCTGGTGGTGGTTTATGGCAGTAGGTCTCACACAGCTTGCAGATCTCCAAAGTACAGGAAGGCTATGCATTGGGTTGAAGAGATTAAGCACAAAAATAGAGTGTCCCACCAGCTAAATCTCTGTTGCTAAGGAGATCTTTCTGTGCTGATCTCTACAGGTGTGCCAGTGGTCCTGTTCTCTTCAGTGTCCTCTTATTTATAAAAGTTGTTGGTACTGAAGCCTTTGAGCTTTGTGTCTTAATTTTATCTTTATCAGAGACACCACCAGAAAATAAGAAAATCTGTGTGACCATTCTTACTGTTTATAACACTGAGTTATGGCCTTGGATATGAGAATTAGCTTTTTTCCTAAGTATTCTTCTGTTACTTCCTATTCCTTGTTCTTCCTGTCTTTTTTGTGTATGATACAATTTAATTGATGGTCAATGGTCTGAAGAACTCATGACATGGATTGTGGATGCTGTACATTGGAGAGGACAAAAGAATTAATTATTGCTCCACCAGCATCAACTCCTCAGATTTATAGTGTTTGCAATCTAACAACATTATGCTGGACATGAGTACACTTCCTACCTTCTCCAACCAACCTATTTAAAAGAAATAATTAAACATGTAAGAGATGTGTTAAATCACTGAATTTCCACTAGATGCTAATGTAGTGCAAACTATCCATGCAAATAGATATTTGGGCAAATTGTCTGCTGGTCCAGCTTCATTGGCTTTAATCAGTAAAGAACTCAGCTGAGGTTTCCCAAGGGAAGATGTTGGATTTCAAACTGATGCTGTGCTTGAGTTTGAGTCAAGAATCCATGATAAATTAAATCTATACTCAAATATGCCAAAGAATTTCTCAGTTCCTCAAATGACATTTCAGGCTATTTCATTTAAAACAAAAATTAATTACCACACAATATTTTATTTCCCTGTTTCCGCATCCTGAATTTATGTAAATATCCATTTGTTAATGTTTGCATAGAATTAGTTGAGAATTGGAATTGTCCAGAAAGGGAAAAAAACCATTAAGTTCTGATGAAGGAATGTGAAATATAAAAGCATCTTCTTTTTCTCCATGAATGAATAAAAATACTTATTCTGCCTCTTGCTTCCTTCTCCATGCCTCA
>CM032382.1:61302708-61359504 GCA_019023105.1 Diglossa brunneiventris
AACAACATTGTGGGTTCAAGCCTCTGCTAGAGGCCAAGTGCCTTTTTAAACCTTGACAAGTTTAATAAATCAAGGCAGCAAAAAATGATGAAAAAACCAATCTCTTCCTTATTTCTGCTTGGAGGAGAATAGATGATTATATGTCTCTTATGAGGCAAAAAACATGCAACAAGTTTCTTGACACTGTACTTATCTGCTGTTGCAGTGTAATTTCCTTCAAGAGGGATTTTGATTTTTTTTCTTGCCTTTGGTTTGTTTTTTGTATTTTGGTTTATTATTATTATTGCTATTATTATTATTATTATTATTATTATTATTATTATTATTATTATTATTATTACTATTATTTTTATTATTATTTTGGTTATTTATTTAAAGCTAGACCCCAATTTGAATTATTTTCAGTAGTTCTAAAAGAGAAAGGAAAACCCACTGAGTAGACAATTACTTTCTCTCACCTCCTCTAAACAGTTCAGAATTCAGCTTTCATTTTGATGGTGCTTTAACAGCACTTGGTTAAAAAAAGTAAACTAATTACAATGGAAATGCAGCTCTGCAAAACTTTTAGAAAAACACATTATTTTGTTTTAGGGTTCAGTTAATATACATTCATTTATCATCTTTATAAGAGATGTACAGGGCAATGATGAATAATCCCTGGCTTCCAATCAGGAAATGCAAATTATTCTTCTCTCTCTTTTTTTTCCCTTTTTTTTTTCTTTCCAATGAATAATGCATACTAGTAAAACTGAAGCAAAGCAAAAAAAAAAAAAAGTTGTGCCAGAAAGCTGGCAGGATGTAATGACAAGCAAGAAATGTAATGTGGTGTGTTACCAAAAAGCCTCTAAAGAGAAGCCAAATGCTGCATTTCCTTTAGTCTCAATTACATCATCAGCCTTGAACTTGGGGGAAAGTCTGCAAACTATAAAGCACAGAAAGAATGTGGAGGGAAAATGTTATCCACGGGAAATTAAATAAATAAAAACCAACTCTTAGATTTGGGGGTTTCCTTTTAGTTTATACTGGAGCCCAAATCATGTAGCCTAACCTGAGACTCCATCTGCCTACTAGAAGCTCTTTAATCAAAGGTGCCAGCAATCTTGGCTTTCTTTATAGAGAAACAAATCTGCACTCTCACTGCATCACAGGGTGTTTGGGTGATTGAACTGGTTTAGCTCCCGAGCTTCCATCACTGTGGCTTGAAGGAGTTTTAGTCGATTGGGCTTTTACTTGAGACCATGACTTTAAAAGCTTAAGCTTGTGTGGGTTGAATTTAGGTTGCAGTTTCATCCTGCTGTCACAGACAGGTGTCAACTATAATGAAACCAGTTGAATAATCGCAGTTTAAATGTAACACAAGAAGGGTCTCAGTGGAAGATGTATAGCTTTGCACATAGCACAAAAGAGCTGTAAAGCAAGGTCTAGAGCATTTCTCTGGAATGTTGAAACTCAGCAAAAGCTTATTGCACTTAAGAGCCTACCACTTTTGACTGAGATCTTCACTTTAAAACACTGAACCATCATATCAAATCATAAAGTTCATAGAGAAAACTCAGCAAAATATTTTTCCCTCTTTTTTTTTTTTTTTGTTGCCTTGCTTTGGGTTGTTTTCTTTTGAGTTAGCTAATTTCAATTTGGCTTCTTTTAATTTGGTTTCTGGTTTCTTGTGTGTTTTCTTCCCAGTTCCTTAAAATCTTAAGAGTTTCAAAAAAAGCTTCAGACTACAACGCCCACACCTATCACAAATGTTCATTGACTGTTTGAATTTCACCTCATATATTGAAGTATAGCCTCTACAATGAAAATAAAGTATATTTTCCCAAATTTTAACCACAAAGTTCCTGAACTGAAGGCTATCTTCTTTTTTGTTCTCTAAATATTGGTCTCTTCTCCTAAGTACAAATGGTAGAATGAGAGGAAACGGGCTGAAGGTGTGCCAGGGCAGGTTTAGACTGGATAACAGGAAAATATTTTCCACTAAGGTGATTGTCAAGCATTGGAACAGCATGACTCAATGCAGGTAAGTGGTTGAATCACCAGCCCTGAAGATATTTCAAAGATGGACATTTGGAGTGCTTACAGATATGGTTTTGTGGTGGACTTGGCAGGGCTGTTTTAGTGGTTGAACTTGATGTTCTTAGAAGGCTTTCCCAAAATAAATGATTCTGTGATTCCATGAATTTCAAAAGCTTTTGGATCACTAAGCTCCTGCATTTTTCTTTAAATATCTCAGCTCTCATTGCAGACCTATGAACATGTTGCACTGATTAATAAGCACTCAAAACACCCTTCCTACATAACTGTTACTGAACCAGATCTATGGAATGGCCATATTGCACCCCCTATTCCCCCTTCTGTTAGTCACCAGCGTTACTAGAAGGTACATCAAAGTTTATGAGTTTCTTACTGTTTACAGGAATCATTTCTAGTTCTACTGATAAAGGACTTTCAGTATTGAATTTATGGCTTGAGTCCTTCCTGTTGACCAAAATACACCTTTTTTCTTACTCACATGCCTCTATTCAGGGCATAAACATTGTCATGCTTGCTGATGAGCACATGCTGTTTCCAAAACTATGTTTTCTTCCCATTTTGTAACAGATAGAAATAATAATTTTCATTCTTTTTGACTTGTAAGTTCCATAGCTGCCGCTATTTATTTCTTCCCATCTTCCTGCTTTCTGTCCCCAAGACCACCAAAAATTCCTGGCACCAATAGCCTATGTAAAAACATATTTCATGGATGGATAAAGGCCAAAATCAGGTTATTTCACTAAGACACAGCAACATGTCTTCTGGCATATGTTTAAAAAATCAATAAATTGAGGTAGAATGGCACCTCTCATTGTGTTAGAAGGCAAAATATATTTATTGTCCAGATGTAATTTCAGTTTTATGGCCCAGATCACAGGTCATTGGTTAGCAGATGCCGGGCAGGGAATCTAGCCGGTCAGCTAATAGCCTCCCCACTGCTGAAATTAACTAACAGTCAAAAGGTTTAATAACCAAAGGTCACAATAGACTGTTTGAAGAGTCAGTAGGAATCCATCTGATAAATTATCTTCTTCTGTTCTGGGGCAAATGCTGTCTCACCTCCCTCCGTGATATAAAATGAGAATTAGGAAAGTAAACTCTTACTCCAGGCCAAAAAGTTGATTTTCACAGCTTGCTAACATCTCCCAAGAAATTCATGTCCTGTCCTAAACTCTTGCCTCTGCTGTTGCTGATTATTCTGAAACCAAAATTGATGAAATTTGGAAGTGGAACAAAAGCACTCATTAATAGTTTAGGAGTTAATGCAGATTTTGAGGTTTTACTTTTTAAAGTGTATTTGATAATGTCAAACAAAAGTTACAATGCAATAATGAAAATCCTTGTAATATTCAATTTCATGTTTGAATTTCAGTTATTTGCCCAATGTATCACAATAGGGTTAATAAAACCTACCAGAGTTAGGACTAGAGTCCTCAGTCAGATAACAAATTTACCATCAAATTATACCAACCCAGAAGTCCTGAATCTAATTGCTGGAGGAACATAGAAATATATTTTGTCACTTCTTTTGTTAACTTCATCATTCTTTTCTAAAACACTAAGAAAATGAGAGTCTGCAGCCTTGATAAGTTGCTGATATTTTCAAGAAAAAATGACCATTAGTGCACAATGAATGCTTCCTGCTGATCAAAACTACATTTTTTTTCCCCTCCTACACCTTTAACTTGTCCCTAAGTAGGCAGAAGTTTATTTTGCACACCCAGGACCTTGGCCTTGCATTGAGGTCTGAGGCAAGAACTACCATGACAGAAAAAATTTGAGTGAATAAGAAACTTTTCTCTACTTTTCCTTTATTGACTTCTTCCTTATGGGATGCCTTACTCATATGATGGAATATTTGTCAGGCCACATCAAACCGTCATTGTGGAATTTTGTTCATGCTTTATAGAAAAGGTCTAAAGTGCAGAAGGATTAAAGCTGTGACATTACTGTTAGTGGGGAGAGGCACTAGGTCCCACTATTCTCACCCTACTGTGATGACAGTCTTAGGCTTGAGTTTGGTCTGCACTCTAACTCAGATCCCATCAGTCAAATCCATGCTTCCAACAGCAGGAAGAGCTTGCACCCAGATACTCAGCATCTCGATCTGTTCCTGTGCCTGAGTTTGCCGGTCTTGATGACCTCTCAGCTTGTTCTAAGTGGAAATCAAGTCATAATCAGCTTGAATAAGTGATGAGCATGATCTGGAGGCTGAGCCTGTGTACCACAAAAGCATAAATGTAGAGCTGCAGCTTGACCACGACAGTAGGACTAAGTAATAGGAGTGTGCTTGCATGGTTATAAATTATTGATGGCCCCAATTAAGTCACAGATCTGGTTTTAAAGAACAAAAATCTCACCTGCATGGAGAAATTTTTCTCACAGTGTCAAGGATCACAGTTTATTTTGTATTTTTCTACAGTTTTTCATATCCTTCTGCTGCACTCAGGCTGAATTAATCATCTTCTTTCCATTTTAAATTTGTGCCCTGGCTCAAGGAGTCTGAGGAAAGTGAAGAAACATGTGAATCGCAAGACCAATGCTGCAGACACACATGTAAAGGAGAGCATGGCCATCACTGCAAACAAGTCTAAAATACTGCAGTAAACACACAAGCCCTCAGCAAAACAGAGCAAGCTCAACTCCTCCCTGTGAGCATGAAAAAATCGATGCAGTGAGCACTGACTAGGAAACAAGTGAAGAACAGCTACAGCACAGGACTTGTGATACTGTAGCAGAGTATTATCAAGAATTTTGGAGTTTTCAACGTGGCAAGAAAAGTGAGAGAGTTCAAAAAGACAATGACAGTCATGGATCTTTATGACCTGCGGCCCAGAGTAGCCAAAAAGTCCTTTTTTCTTACCTTTTAGGTGATAGTCATAGCTTCATGTTTTCAATCCAGGGGACTCATGGCTCTGAAATTCACCTGACACATACATATTAGAAGAAAAATGGCAATTTACTGTGAATAAAGGCTGGAAGAGAAGAAAGAGAAGGGATGTAAAAAGAAACAATTAAAAAGCTATGTTTCTGATGGAACAGTTTGGATTACTAGGTGGGACTCATTTGTCCAAACATAGATGAACTGATCAATAAATCCTTCCTGGAGTGATTGGCTCACTTTAAGATATATATCAAACCTAGATTAATACAAATCAATCTCTGGAAATGTCTGTTTCTCTCTATTCTGGACTGTCATGAAGGAATTCTTAGGTAATGAAATCAGACTTAGGCCTCTAAATTTTAGACAACTGAAGTTAGGGAAGATGAATCACATCCTTTGTTATTTGTGATAAACTAGTCCTTAGGTAATCCACCTGAAAGGGACGCACACAACACTTTCAGATAATAGTACAATCAGGAATATGGGGTTTACTCTATCAAAAAAAAAAAAAGGACTAACTAGTTTTTTTGCTCAGTAAAGTATAATAATTAATTGCCAGTGATGATGTTGATTGGATAAACATGGATCCCACAAATAGCACTGGTGTTTATGTTGCAAGTGATCAAAGTCACTTATCGCAAATATTCAGTGAGATTTTATGAGGTGATTAGGCCTCAGTTTACCATTTAGGCAACAGCTTTACCAGTTAAATGCAGTGAAATACTTCAGAAACAGGTAATATGTAGAACTCTAAGTCAAGTAAAGGCAATTCAACATTCAAAGACTTTCTCTGTACTTGAACAGAGATTTTGGTGTCGGCCCTGATACGAACATTATATCAGAGTCCCTTTAAACCCTTCCTTTTCCTACTCAGCAGTTTTGCTCTCTTAGTCCCACACTTCCCCTGACCAATTACATTAATGTGTGTTTGTCAATACCGAATTTCATTTGCTGTGTAACAGCCCAGAGCCCAGAAATCTTGTTGAATTTTCCTTGCCTCTTAAGCCTGAGTTCCTGTGTCTTCCCAGCTTTGTGTTGTCAGCAAAACTTAACACATTTGCAATAGGTCTCCTGATCTAGGGCAATTACAGAGGGAAGCAATAGCAGGTGCAAGAAGTTTAACAAGAGACGGATGTTGTACCATCATTGTGGTCTCTGATCCTGTGTTAGTATGAGGGTTGTCAAATTGGTTCAAATTAAATTGACATCGTGGTGGAGTAGGTCTCACACAGTTGTTGCAAATCCCAGACTTTCTTGGCTCTGATGCCTTGAGAGGAGACAAGGAGAGGGAGACAAAGAGGAGGGGACAAGCGTGTGCAGAGGCAGAAGCTGAAGGTGAGAGTGAATGCAGGAATAAAATGGGCAGAAAAGCCTTTAGGGGGCTACTTATGACCTTTGTGCACTATCGTAAGGAAACAGTTGATGAGGACTTGCATAGCTCAGAAAACATACATCGTTCTGCCATAATTTTTGAATGAATGATCAGGCTAAAATTTATAAAGGATGAAATCCTCTGTAACTTGATGCCATATCACCCAGATTTTCCCCATCAGGCCGCCTGTGGAATGCAGAGCCCTGAAATGAGAGTGTCTGGAATGCCTTCCTGAAAAGAGTGAAGAAGAAATTTCATGAAGGTCTGCCACAAGTTGAGTGATCCACTGGGTCATTATACTGCTATAAAGTCAGCACTCTCTAACTATAATTAAACACTTTGAGAGATTTGATTCTTCAAAGGATCTATGGAAGGAATATTCCTTCTATGAAGTGAGAAAAAGGTAAAAGCACGTCAGACTGATGCATTTGTGGGCACATGGTGTGAGAGATCTTGGTTCTCCCAAATAAGCCTGGTGAAGTATAGAATGCTCACAAAGGTATTCAGGTGTGGAAGATAGTAACCTTGAAGTCCAGACAAAGAAATATTTCCAGAATAAGAAGACCTAAAGAGACAGCAAAAGTTCTTCAACTAAAGAAAATGTAAAGCCTTGGAGAAAAATAACTCCAGGTAACAAGATGAGCTGGAGGCCAACTGTCTGTAAAGCAGCATTGGTGGAGAAGGACCTGGTGGGCTTCTGGTGGGCAAGAAATTGAATAAAAAGTCTGCTTTTGTAGCAAAGAAGGACAACAACTCCTTGGGCTATACTACCAAGAACATTATCAGAAGTCTAAGGAAAATAATCCTTCCCCTCTGCTCAGCACTGGTGAGACACCTCAAGTTTTCTGTCTGCTTCTGGGCCCTGTAGTGCAACACAGGTATAGGTACACTGGATAAAGTATAGTGATGGTCCAGGAACAAGGAAGACATTGGTGTCAAGTTGTCTACATAGAGAGGATAAATTTAAGTTTACATAATAATTCACAGATGTTGATTGTCCAAAAAACTATGTACTTAGTTTAAAACCCACATCTAAATTCATAACCTGAATATCTCTGTAGGTTTTATTGTGTTTGCAAGGAAAGAATTTGCTTCAACTGACTGAAGAAAAACATCTACTGTCATTTGTGGTTATGAGACAGTGTGAAATGTCCATATGGGTCTGGCTGGACTGCAAAATGCCTACACTTCTCTGGGGTGGAATTTGGCAGTCAGAAGCAATTATCTAGATTATATTGTGTGAATTAGACACCTCTCTTTTAACAGTAAAACCTCTGAGTTTTTTGATTGTAACAGAAGTTGAGAAATCTAGTTCAGAGGTAGATTTTTACATCTAAATATTTACATGCATTTCTGCTAAAGAAAGAGCAGTAGTGGCAATAAAAACCTTACCCCATGCACAAGAGAATTCTCTTTTCTGTTCCATCACTTTAGTCAGAAAGAAATTTAGTTAATTCTATTGTTCTAAGGCCTTTCACAGAATCAAGTCATCCTGGAGTGAACCAGCAGTTAAGATCCTGACTCTGCATAAGGCCTTCAGTTTCTGAACTCTACCCATCCTTTCTTTCCACTAATGAAACAAATGCCCTGCTCAGGAGCCAAGGCATTTGGTGCTGTATCTATATTTTAGGCTAGAAATGAGGCTGTGATTCCCTAACTAGACTATTGTGCTGGTAAAATTCCCAAGCCCCATGTTTTGAAGAAACTTTGTGCGAGGGACACTGCTTTTAAGGAGACTGCTGTGTGTGCAGATTGGCTTCACTATTTGAAGAAAGAATTAAAGCAAAGAACGTGACAGCTTAAGAGAATATTTGACCATTAAGATTATTATGATAAGGTGGACTTTTTCCCCACCTTCATCTCTTTCAAAAACCAAGTCTTTTTCATGAGGACTCATGGAAGTTACTATAGTTTGAGTGCCAACCACTCAATATTTATCCTTTTGATGCTTTTAATCAATCCATTTTGTTTATTCTTCCAGATGTTTCCCATTTAATTGATTATTTTACCACCAATACTCACCATTTTTCCCCCTCCAAATTTGACCTTCTCTTCTTCTCTGCCTTACAGTCACCATTGGTTCATCCAGAGGTTTACATGAAATTGGGATTATAGTCCTCTCTTTTAGCCAGCTATCCAAACAATTTAAGGAGGTGATACACATAAAACCCCCCACAAACACATCACATTCTTTCCCTCTTCATAGCATCTACCCCTTTGTGCTCTACAGAAGAGAACTTATTGCTTAAAGGTGAATCCACTATTCAAGTATACATTTTTCAGCAGTTATGATCTGTTTTTACACCAGATTCCTGAAATCCAACATCAGCCATAGTCTGGTTGGAATGTACTGAAATGATCCCACATTTGTGTTTGCCTGTCATCAAAGCACATCTATAATTAGAACTATTTCAAAATAAACACAATAAATCCTGTCAGGATCGACTGATCTTGCTTTATCTTTTATTAAAGTCAGGAAAATCAGTCTTCGTATGTGAGTGTGAGGAAGATTTCTGATTTCTTTTTTTAGTAGTATTTTGTTAGGCTCATTTTTTTTTTAGGAAACATAAATAATTGTCGAAAATTAAAAAAAAATACCCAATTCAAAACCAGAAGGATTGCTTTGAAGAAAATATTTAACCATACTATTGAAGAACAAATATTTTTTTTTTCAAATAAAAGCAATAAATAATTAAGGTAGATAAAGGAGTACACTAATGATGAAAGACATGGAGCAAATGATCAGCTGAAAAGTATACTGTGGAAATGTTTGGTTGGCTTGTATGATTCTCCCAGGGAATGTTGGGATATTCTCCAGCAGATGTTGTTCAGATATTTAAAATTAGATTAGGAAAAGCAATAGGAAAGCAAGTGCAGTGAATAATAATTCAAAAAATGGATGAGATT
The DNA here is from genome assembly GCA_019023105.1 of Diglossa brunneiventris. Lineage (NCBI taxonomy): Eukaryota > Metazoa > Chordata > Aves > Passeriformes > Thraupidae > Diglossa > Diglossa brunneiventris. The sequence continues at coordinate 61,311,906 of CM032382.1, forward strand.
GCCATTGGAACAGATTAACTGATTCAATCTGCTTTATTAATATTACATTGTGAAGATCCTAGCATCTCCTGTAATGCTTTGTAACTTCTTTTTATGTTTTTAAGACATTATCAAATGGAATAAATAGTAGGAATGTTTTTGATTAAAATGTATCAGGAGATTACATCTTTTAGATATTTAACTAAGAAAAACTAAAGCAAAATTGTGATGAATTCAATGTTCAGGTTATGACATAGTTCACTAGTGCCAAACACTTTACTACTGACTGTTTTAAGAAATATATATATATAACACAATTTGAAATAGAGGAATTATGTCACCTATCCCCTTCACATTTCCTTAATCCATATAACATATCCTCACTATAAACCACAGGAAATATCTTGTTTTTTCTAGTCTCCAGACCATCCCTAGATTTCTGGGTGACATTATAACCTCCATCCCCTGATAAATAAGCATATACCAAGTACCAACAAATGGAAACAACTCAAGACAGAGCACTGAAGCATAAATGACCCCTTCCAGTCAGGGTGCTGTGATTTGTGTGCCTGTGTGGGTGCGTGGACTGTGCACAGTGGTGTGGGAAAGCTGAAGTCTAAGGAGAAGAAATAAGACTGCACTTGAAAATTAAAATTACAACCCCACCAAATGCAAAACAGAAAGAGAACAGAATTTTAAATAGGTTGGTAGATAGCATCAGCTCATTAGCAGTTCTATTACAGCTTACACTGGTTTGTTTTCTCTAAGCATAAAAAACACTCAAGTGATATGTTTGTGTCTATGTGTCTGTGTATGGAAGGAAGTAAATTAGACAGACATAGCACAAATTATGTCTCAAAATTTAAATGCACCTTTCAATATGACAGGAGGTGTGAAAGGGAAAATTGCTGAAGATGATTTTTCAAAATGCTGATTTATCTTGGGTAGACCCACATCTTGCACAGGGCTTCCACTGCCTCACTCTGACTGTAATTCCTTCCTGCTTTAAAAACATGATGTCCAAAGTCAAGAATGTTTTCAGACCAATGGAAGCCAGGGTGTTGCTCCTGCAGTTCTGTCACAGCAATCAATGTCAAGAGCGTAAGTCAAAAGAAAGCAAAGGAAATAACATATACTCTAATAATTTGCATTTATAAACAGAAAGTATACCACACCAAAAGGTATATTGGGATTTTTTTTCCATATCTCTTTACAAGAAATGAAGAAACAAGGATAAATTAGAGATTTTATGGTACCAGTGAGAAAAAAAAAAAAATCAAATTTCTTGCTACTTTAAGGCTAAAACTTTCAGTTTGCTAAAATATGCTATCATGAAAGGTCCAAGAACTCTGTTTGTTTAAGAATTTATTGCTATTGTCTCTGTGATAGCAAGTCAATATGCAACAGCTTAGTAAAATGAAGACTGAACAACAACTGCATGCAAATATTAAAATAAGATCACCGGGAGACAGAGAATTGATTTGTGGACAACAGAACTGTGAACTGGGCAGGGAAGATTTTAATGGGATACAAGAAGGAAGAAGCAATAAAGGTTTCAATGGTAGGCTCAAACGGGATGGAAAAGAAAAGAACATGTAACTTTTGTCTATTTGTTTTCAGGCCATTAGGGATGTTTGTTTACAATCTTGAAAATATATTTTTTCTTCCAAGGTTGTTCCTATTCTGAATTTTAGAAATTTTTATGATTGGATGAAGTCTAATCACAGGAACCATAAAAGTTGTCCAAGCAGCACAAGTAATTTTGCAATTTTTAAAATGTCAATTCTGTTTGTATAAGGAATACTTCCCTTTTTTAGGAAAAAAATAAAAACATGACCTTTTTACTATATAAATCCATTTTTCAAAAAGTGGTTTGCTACCTAGTTTACAGTGAGTCAACTGAACTTGAAGGTAAATTCATTTCACTGACTGTAGTTCATAAAAGCAATCTCTACTCAAGGTGGGAAAGTCAAACAACATAGAACCTTAGATTGAGAAGTTTTAATTGGAGTGAGTGTATCCCATCATCCATTTACAACAATGCAGTCTGGGCCACTATATTCTTTCTACAGAATATTGACACCAGAATTAATTTCTATGATCAGAAAAATGTTCTTAATTACCTTTGAAGGTTTGGTTTGAAATATTTAATCACTGGGCACACTGTGAAAAAAGGCACTAGAAATAAAATACTGGCTGCTTCGCTGGGTACGTTGGTAGATTTTCACTTCCTAGATCCTGAGACTATCTCCTGACTAGAACACAGGTGAATCTTCACTAGATTTAAAATTACATAGCTGTGCTGGCTTCAGTGGAATTATGCTATCCAAAATTCCTCTAAAAACATTAGGTAATAGGTGCTTTCTAGCTAAAAGGAAGTATTGGGACATTGTATAATCTTCTTTCATGTTTCTAAGAATAATCAGGTACATTGGAGGGAAAGAGGCGTTAGAGGATGTCATCTAGTGTAGGTGGAGAAGTCCATCTGAGTAGGTGCCTTCCATTTAGTCTAAAACAACCTCTAAAAAAACTAAAGCTGCTGTAGCTCATGCCACAGAGGCAAAGAATCAGGACTTTAAGATGATGGTCTCAGTGTCTGCAACTCATGGCTGTCCTTTCTGGAAGAATTAAAGCTGAACTGAGTTCATGGCAAAGATTGAGCAGGTTTATATAGAAAAGAAAATAATGAAAAATAAAATTTAAAAAAACCAAACAAACAAACAAAAAACCAACCAACCAAACAAACAAACAAAAACAAACAAAAACCACCCAGAAACAGAGGAGAAAAAAGGCAAGAGAAATAAAGAAAAAAAGATAATAGATTAAAGAGAGAAATTAAAAAAGAAGAAAAAGAGAAGTTACAAAAAAAAAAAAAGAACATAAAGAGAAGAAACAACAAGACAAAATAATTTTAAAAAAGAAGGGAAAAAAAAAGACAAAAAGAAAAAGAAATATGGATTTATCACACTTACTTGCATTACTTACCATAGAGAAGTCCATAACATCAAGTATACCACAGTGAAAACCCTGCTCATATGTTTATTTATTGTGCTGGATTGACAAACTGAAAATTAGTTCTTACATAGTATCTTCCTTGAGCTATCAAGTCCATAGGTGTTATCCAAAAATAGGCAATTTATCTAGGTCTAGGTTTATCTCTAAGTAAAACCTCTCCTTTTCTCTACAAGTTACAAAAAGAGTACAGTAGTTTAGAATCAGATTTGGTGAACTAATTTACTATTACTCACTTATCACTGAAATGTAACTAAAACAGGGAATATTTGCAACTTTTCATAGCAACTTTCCTCAAGAATCCTATTTGGATCCCAGGTCCAATAGAATCAATATGGAGCATCTCCTCATCTGGGGTTTACATCTTCAGAACCATCTATTATCCAGTGGTGGTGAAAAGCACTCCCACTCCCCTGGAGTACCCCATCAAGTAGAAAAGAACAAACAAACAGAAACTGGGAGCAGTCAAGTCCATCTCAATGGCTTCACTCCCGTGACATTTAAATTAAGCTTCTATCCTCTAATTTACCACTAACTGTACTGCACAACATGCACACCACAACTCCCCCCCTCACCAGTGCACTCAATACAGAAAAACAAAAGCAATTTAAGAAAAAAGAAAGGTAGGATGGTATGTATTGATTCAAATACCCATTAAACAAACAAGGGCAAAAAAAACCCTGGAACATCTGGAAACCCTAAAGAAAAACAGTACTTCCTCTGCTTGAGAGAAGCTACTTTAAAAATCTTTCAATCTAAAGCAAATCCATAATGCCAGGAGAAAGGGACACAATGTGGGTAAAGGTACCAGGACATCATCTTTTTTTATGTGTTCAGAGAAAGGTATTTTCCTAAAAACAGTTATTAGAATTGTCTGAATACTTTGGAATATCCCACAGTGTACTTTAATCCTAGGATTTCTGGTAAGGTAAAAAAAAAGGTTAAAAAAAAAAATCCCAAAATGTATAGATGACCTTGTAAAGGAAAGCAAAGCAGGGAGATTGAAATCAGGAGAAGATAGGAGTTATAGAAACAAGACTGTGTAGATGGGGAGGAATCAAAGACAGGGAAGTAATGGTGGAGGAAACAATGTGGGGTAAATCTTCCTTTGTATTGTTGTTATACACAGGCCTGCTATTTTGTTACTGAAACTTAGCTTTCTATTCTTTTTTTTTTTTTTCCCAGAGAGAAAGGGTGATAGCCATGGAATTATGGATAGGTACTTTGCATGAATTGCATTACATGCAATCTTAATGTTTCATTTCTGCAGAAACATGACAGTGAATGGATCCCTGAGGATCCCATAGTTCTAGTTTCCCAGTACTCTGAACACACTGAAATCCCTTTCATAAGTCAAATTCCCTACCACTGTAGTGAAATATCCTCCCACTGAATAATTTGCAGTTTGCTATATAAAATTGACTTCTAGATTAATCTAATTTTTAACATTGCTGAAAGTGCTTTCCAGAGCAGTCTCTTTAATTTCAGTGGCTATTCATGGACTCATGTCACCCCAAACTCTGACTCTTGAGTCCTCAGTGTCAAAGAGAATAATTTTTCTCCCCAAAATGTGTACAAAAGCAAATTCAGATCCCTTAATCTTAGTCAATGGTCTTGACAATCCTCTAGTGGCATTGACAGTGAAAATGTCACCTTAAGGCAGTGTTCAGGTATTAGTTTTCCATTGAATACCTGTAACTGGCAATTATGCCTGATCATGATTTTTTCCCTCTTTCTTTCCCTGCATGCATTCTGTCCCTGTTTGTGAATCCTTGGGTGTAACCACACTTCAATGTATATTTGGCCATGTAGAAACAGTTTCAAATTTAATCAAAAATCCATTCTTCCCGACTGAGTATTAACTGAAATATTATCTGTATTTTTTTCACAGTTAGTTTAATTCTGTAGTCTAAAACTGTGGCAATAAAATATTCCAACTCACCAGTTTTGAACCAGTGTAATTGAGAGGAGAAACTAGTGAGATGGAATTAGACCAATTTTGCATCAAGGTAACTGAGTTTAATCTCCTGATTAAGATTTGAAATTAGCATACATATAACTCTTATACAAGCAACCATGTTATTTGTTTGATATTTTACAGTGTCAAAATTCAGGTAGATATGGAAACCCTGTATGTTCCCAGAATTATAGCCTTTTTAAAAACACAAAGAAGCTCAAAAAATCAGGGATGCTCTCTCCAGACTTCAGAGACAATAGTCAGGTTTCCCAGTGCTTACACACAAACAAAAACTGTGACCTGAGTACTCATGAACATCAGGGTAGCTAAAATAAATCAGACCAGGGGTCTGCACAGCCTAACTTCCTGTCTCTGACAGAGGTGTAAAGCAAATGTCTCATGAAGGATAAAAGATATGGGCAAGTAGAGGAGATAAAGGAGAGTGTCTTTCAGTCCTTTCAAGACCCCTACCATTCCTAAGCCCGGACAAAGTCTCAGTATCCCAGTTGTCTGAGAAGGATTTCCCTGCTAGGTACTTTTCCAGTCTCCCTTGAAAATGTGTAACTGTTGGTATTTAGTATTCAATACAACAGTGACAAACAATAGTGTGGTTTTGTACCAAGTTGAAAGTAATCCATAAGGACCATCAATTCCAAGTCCTGGCCCTGCCAAGAACAACTCCAAGAATACGGCCATGGGCCTGAGATTATTGTCCAAATACTTGGTGCTGTGACCAGGGAAGTCACAGGGAAAAAGAAAACTCTCCTGACACAACTTCAGGCCATTCCTTCAGGCCCCACCACTGGTCACCAGAGACAAGAGATCAGTGCCTGCCCTCCCTGCTTCCCTTTGTGAGGAAGTTTTAGTTCCTATGAGATCAAGCCATGAAAACCATTTCAAACCATATCTATTTTTAAAACAAGTGGAAAAGCAAAGCCAGTGATTTTGAGAAGAAAGGGGAGAGATTCTCCTCTGTTAAATATCAGTGTAATTCACTGAAGTTGTGAGCAATCCAGTTTTCCCCAGTTGGAGACTTGAACCAGTGATAGAATCAGAAAATCACCAAATTTCTTGTCTTGGAAGTGACTTTAAAGGTTATGTAGTTCCAAGCCCACTACTGTGGGCTGGGACACCTCTCTGTGGACTTGTTTGCTCAAAGCCCCTTCCAATTGGCTTTGATGTTTCCTCAAACTATTTTAGGGTGGTATAAATGCTACAGTCAAAGAGCAGAGCATGGGCAGTGGCCTGTTCATGTCATCACATCTCTTATCTAAAGACAGCAGCATAATTAAATAGCATTTCATGGCAAAACTCATTTAAGCAATTTCAGACACCTAATGCAAATTTAGCAAATCATCTGCCAGGAGTGACTATTTCCCTCCACTGAATGAAACAGAATGTCAAGCAATGAGCTCAATGACAAAAAAAAATTGCTCAGCTCTGGATGTTTTTTACTTTATTTTGTTGATGACAAAACTGAAACGCAGTAAAGGTTAATGAAGCATTCACACAAGTGGAACACAACCCAGCTTGGCACAGCAGCTCCATTTAGTCCCTCACACTGGTCATCTCTGTTTCAGTCTTCCACTAGTATGATACTACCCTGAGAGAAGATGGACCTGAAAACCTAAATACAAGTTTTCTGGACTTTTTTGTATTTTTTTCCCCTTTTTTTTAAGAAATAGTACCATGAGTGGCTTTTTACACTAACTTTGGGAAGCATCAGTTTTAATAGAGCTTGACATGTGTAACAGCCAACGTAAACTATGCTTTCACATTGATTATGTGCACTTTGGACAATTTTCTTTCAGTGAGGACTTTATGGGAAGAATAACATGCTTCTCACAATTTTCAGTGTGATTCAGTTACATCCTGTAGGGCTTTGTACAACATGTGCGCATCAAAACACATTTGGCTTCTTTGACAATAATGTATTTTGGGTTGGAAGAAAAATGAACCATTGCATGATTCATTTTAAATTTGTACAGAGGGTTTATTTCAACCTTTGTAAACTTCACATAGCCAAGCCCAGAATTAGCTGTGAAATGCCAGCCTGATGGGTTTTTTCCTGTAATTTACAGTAATTTGTACTTTGAGTAGATCCAAAATTTATTGGCTGGAAGCAACTGGTCTGCCTTCTAGGATAATAGATCCTCTCACTGATTCAGAAGCTACAGTTTCTGCATTTGAGAATTTCCCTCCCTGGAACAAAAAGCACTCAGTGTACTTGCACACCCAGCTCTCAGCATGTCACTGGAGCAGAGGGGTTTCCAAGAGCACATAAGACAGAACACCTACTTTGACTTAAATCTGCTCTCAAAACCAGGGCATTCAGATCAGCAAGTGGAACAGCTGCCAGGATGTGCTTTGAGCTTTATTGGGTCTCTACCCTAAAATCTTGATTGTAAAGGATCAAGTCCATCATGCGTAAAGAGCAAATCTCAGTAACTGAGAATGGAAGAGATCTCATGGGAAGTTTTATGTAGTGCTCAAATTGTTCATGGTGCTGTTTCTTCCTTCCTGTGATGTAGAACTTTTAGGAATTCAGTTATGATGCAAGTGGTAATGAGAGAGAGAGAGAGAGAACAGGAAGGTGATCATATAGTTTTTGAGGAATGCAAACTGCAGAATTTTCAAGAATTTTTTTTTTCCTACAAAAATCTTTGAAATGTAAAATAGTTATAACTTTGCTAATAGTTGTCTGAGTTTATATAGGCACTAAATAACTTCTCCAAGAGATAAAATGCTTTCCTGCTGTCTCGTCACCAAACAGATCTATCTCTCCCTACCGAATTTTATAGAACTATAAAGATGGGAGCTCATGCAGCCGTGATTCGGATGCATGACAATGATGAAACTGTACTGAACAGACCCAGTGTCCCCAGTTTAGGGTGCTGAGTAGCTCTAAAGCTGCAGAGTACAGAGAGACTTGCATGATAGCAGGAGCTGGACTGTTCTCAATGATTTATGTAGCATGGGGCACAGTGGACATTGAAGGAAGAGTTAAATGGAAATCCATCAAGCGTAAAGAAATGTCTTTTGAGAAAAGATTTATAGAATGACCCAGTGGCTGGACCTTGGCTGATTGTAATCTGCATATGAGGCCAAGGCAGGGGGAAAAGGGACTAACAGTCAACACCAGAGTAATTTGCCTGATAATAGAAAATTAAAGAACAGGAGAGGCAGGCAGCAGTCTGCAAAACTCATGCAGATTTGGATCTGCTGTATAATTAGCCACAATAGTTAAACTGAAAAAAAAAATTTAAAAATTAATTACATAAAATTAGAGAAAGATTTCTGTAATATACAATAAAATTGCAGAGTTTACATAAAAAAGGAGGCTTAGATAATGGGGAGAAATTTAAAAAGCTAGCAAAGTACTCATAATCTGAACAGTAAAAAGTTTTGATATGATTAGACAAGCATCTGTGAGTTTACAATCAGTACAGGTTGTAGTGAGATAATGAAATAAAATTGATGTACAATATACTTGCACAGAACAAAACCACCATACAAATATATACTTCAGGGATGAGTTTGAATGACACTCAAAAGAATGCATTGTAAGGGAATGATTTGGAGTTTTGTACCCTGCATGAATCTTTAATTACATTGTAAAGATGAAATGTACCAACATCTTATCCTGTTTGCAGCAGTACAAATGAAAGCTAAGCTACTCTAAAAATGAAGTCAAGACAAGGTACTACTGTTGGCTTTGTCTGACTTTCAGGCAGGTTCTTGCCATGGATGAACTTAAGTTCTTCTATGAAAGACATGGCCTAGAAGAACGGATGATTTTTTTCTTATGCTGTCACACGATTTTCCTTCCAAAGAGGAAAGGCAACAATTTTTAATATAAACAGGACTTGGTCAGTATTGGATTCAGGAGTTGGGACCACATGAGGAACTTATGTTAAATCTGTCCTGAAATGCAAACTAAGAATATAGTTATATCCTTGAAGTAGCAGGTACTCAATATCCTCACTGTATACTTCCAGCATTACCAGGGACCTTTTACACTGTTTGTAATTTTTATTGCCCATCAACATGTAAGCTTTGTTCAGGTGAAAATTAAATTTAGATTTTACTTAAGGACACTCCTGTTCTGTGTAGTGACCAAAGATTCCTGACTCGGGCTGTCAAAAGTTGACTGTGGTTTGGGATCTGGTGAATTAGGGGGATAATGACCTGGTTTTCTTAAGGCTCTAAAATTCATAACTAAATGAAAGACACAATTCTTTAATAGTCAGCGCTTCATTCTAATAATTGTGCCACTACTCCCTTTTCTTCTAGTTTTGTCCTAATTTGTTAGAGCTAAAAACTGGTTTTACCTCTCAGCTGAACAAAATGAGCATATTTGTCTGATTCTGCTCATTTCTGTATGGCTTCTACTATGATTAGAGAAAAAAAATAATGTTGTGAGTGTGTTTTGAGTGAATATATGTGTATAAAGAGCTGATTCATAGACAAAGTGCTCAGAAATATGATGAAGTGTATCTGGGATCTGTGGAACATGTATTTTTGTGTTCTCTTGAGAGCAACTGAGTACTTGAGTAATCTCATACCAACACCTGGTCTCACACTTAAGTAGGATATGGATGCATATTCTGCCACTGTTTATTATAACAATTAATAATTTACTACTTATTATTTACCTTATAGGTACCTTGGAGCTGGAATGGATGAGGATTGAATGCACGCATACTCTCATCAACTATAAAAACGAACCAGAATAAACATAAGCCTATATTCTCAGCCTACGTATATATATTTTTTAATGATGAATATAGTTCCTTTCTTTTTTCCTCATCAAGTTTCTACATAATCAGAAGCATAGTGCAGAGCTTGAAGTGACAATTTTACCCAGGTAAAGAGAAATAAGAACTGATTTAACCTCTGAAATACTTTCTTATTTAGTCTCCTTTTTGGTTTTCCTTATAGTCATCATGATAAACATCTGTTTTATTTTTATTAGTAATAGATAAAAGATAAACAGAAAATATGAAAAATGAGCTGAATTCTGAACATTACTGTCCAATTGGAACTACTACAAGGTGCTGCATGTCATGACCAACAGCAGTTTCTGCAAGGCAGAAGAGTTGGTTAGAGAAATGAGTTTGAATTTTCTCCCCCCCTCTTTTTCTTTTTCTTTCCTCCTTCACTTTTTTTAACTACCTATTAAGATGAAGGCAAAAGAAAAGGGTTGAAGGACACTCGAAACTGAAGGACAGGTGTCTTAAGCCAACACAAGTAAAATGTAAGTGAAGTCTTCCCTTGCTTGATATAGTAACTTTTATAAGTTACAAACTAAATAGTGCTTGAAAACTCATTTTACTTTTCCACTATCATTTCTATATTTCTATACATTTTAAACCAGAATTAATTGTACTCCATTTTGCATGGGGATGTGACAGCTGCTGACCCTGAATCGTGGTGTGCTGCAGACACTGGGTCTAATCTTGAAGAGATCCTTCATAATTAACAGCAGTCAGAAAGAAATAGTTTCATTTGTATGGCAGAGAAGAATACTGGGATTTCAAATAGTATAAGGAGTAACTCTGGTAGAAAATAAAATAAAAATTTGTCTAGCCTTTATTTCTGGATAAAATAAACCCAGTTCGTATTATGAACATATCTCAATACAAAAATAAGAGTTATTTAGGGGGAATAAAGACTGACAAATTTTCACTATGAGAGAAAGTTCCTGGTTATATTTCTAATGTGAAAGTGATAAGTTATCTTGTAGACATGGTTGTTTTTCCACTACATTTCCTTTCCTGCATTCTCTATTTCCTATCCCCTACAGGCAAATTTTCTTTTTACATTTAGCAGAACTATTGCACTTCAAGTTTTTTCCCAATAAAGAGCTGAATTCAGTTTTCTTTATAAGCACCATGATAATCAGAATTGTGATTAGAGATATTAAGAGTTTTTATGAATTTTCGTGTGATTCTTAGTAAAGTACTTTTCACAGAGTAGTCTACTACCAGCTGAAAGTCAGAAAAAAAATTCTGATTTCTTGCCAGAAGTTTCCTATGAAGAGCATTTTGTTAAATATTTAATCAAATCCAAGACCTTTTACTTGAGACTGTGGTCAGCCTTTCCTTTCCAACTAAGATAATTTGTGGGGTTCTGCATTATAATTAAGGTGTTGTCCTCTACTTCTCTGTATTGGTCTCATATATTTTTGCTCCAAATATTTAGCAGAATTTCACTTACCATTAATAAAACATTTAATGGATCTTAAAAAAGACAAAAAATATATTATCTAAACTACATTATTTTGATATTTTAATCCATCTATTTCAAATGTTCACTTAGTGTTCAGCCCATGCCTCAGATTTTATATCTATCTTTGACTGTAGAATAGATGAGACAATATGAGAGAATACACCCTGTCAAAATTGAAAGTCCAGTCCAGTAACTTTAGACAAACACCTAGATTTTTCCAAGTATGCAAATAGTCAGTCGAGTAAGATATATTTCCATTGTAAAATATCAGCGAAAGAGTTTGGATGTTGTCAAAGTTAAGAAGCCAGACTTCAGCCTCAAGAGATACATTCACCTACTTTCAAGCAAAGGCCTTCATTTCACATTCAGGATAGTATTTAAATAGGAAAAAAAAAAAAAAATCCTTTTTTTCTCTTTTAGGTGTGTGTGCTGTAGTTACTAAAAGTAACAATGTCCTTATTTTCAAGTAAAAATGGAAGAAATTATTTATGAACAATTGCATATCCTGTACATTCCCTAAATTGTAATCGAGAATAAAATCAAGAAGTTTCACGCAATTTATTTCATTCAGTTTCCACAAATCTATTGGTAGTTGTGACTTTTTGTTAGATTCTTTTTTTTTTTAATCTCTATTATATTTTCTCTCAGATATTTTTGGCTTGGCTTGAGGTGTCATATTGATCAGCCTGTGGACTTATCTGATTGTCTTTCAGACTGAAGTCCTCCATTTAATTAATAGTGCAAGTAGACAAAAAGAAGGGGTACTATCAGCTGTACTGTGTGTGCCAGTTCCAAACAATTGACTCAACTTTCCCTGGGGGAGAAATAAAAAGGATGCTCAAGGCAGGAATAAAGCAAAGACATAACATACAGGCTGGTAGGGTCCTGTAGTTTTCCTCTGTCAATGTGTAGAACCCTCATGAACCTCAAGCTGTAGGAGACCTTATTCAGTGATTGCACCTACCAACCAATCATCTACATCTGTTCTATAGCTTACGATTTTGGGTGTACCATGATATTTTCGCAATCAGCTTCATAATAAAGTACCTTTTATAAAGTTGTTTGTGAAGGTTATTTTACTGAGTCCCTTTTATTATTTTGCATGGGGGGACCAACATTCCTGATTTCAGTTTTGTTACCATTCATGATTATAGGTGAATTGTAGAAAACTGGCATTTGCCCTTCCATCTGTCTACTCTTTAGCCTGAAGATTACCGCATAATTTCCAGTCTTCTCATCTGAAAAGTCCTACCAGGCATCTTACTGTCCTCATCTCCCATTTTAGCTTCTTGATCTCTCCTAGAAGTGACTTATTTACTATCCTTATTTTATACATATATTTATATCCACTTATATCTATTTATAGCTATCTATATCTATACCATCTACATCTATATCTATATCTATCCATCCATCTATCTATCTATCTACATATATATATATAAATATCTCCTTACCTGACAATGATAGCTTGGCAATACTGAAAATAATCCAAACACGGTGCTTACATCCTACTCTGCTAATCACTTCTGTTCTTCTAATTGTATGGAATTGTATGTCTTTTTTTCCCCCCTAGATGCAGTTAAGTGATTTATTTTATCAGGAGGAAGTTTGAGACTTTGAAAACAGGCCACAGACTCAGTCTGTGCAGGCCTAATCTGTATATACACTAAGAAATGACAATTTTCAGTTTAACTTGGTCTTGTAGAAAGATGAAAATATATATATGTTATGTGTTGAGAAAAAGTTCCTTATTGCCAAAAGTTAATTGAGCCATACTGGATATTGGATTTTTCAATTCATTTGCTCATTGCTATCTGTATTCAGCTCACTTTATTCTAAGATCAAAATAAGTACTTCAGCAAAGAGTGACCTGTACAAATTGTCCACCTCTTTTATGAGTGACAGGGCAGGAACACATATGTATTCTATTCTTTTTCACTATTTCCTTTCCCTTCTAGTCCTCTTCTACTCTACCTAATTTAAAGCAAGCAGAGCAAAAGACCCAGAGAGTGTACTGAAGGATTTATCAGGACACTTAAAGCCATTCTTCTTTGGCTACTTTGCAAAAACAGTTTTTGATTTAAAATAGGGAGATGACATATTCCTCCCTGGGAGAAAACTCGCATCCACTAATGTTCCTCCAGAAGTGAGCTATGAGAAGAAGCCTCAGATGGTTTAGAGAAGAAGGTTAAATTCCAAGGAACTAATTTGTTGAAAAGGTGAAGCTAGCTAACTTAAAAAAAAAAAAATTAAATTGATACACCAGGTCTGCAATATCTTTCCCCCTCACTGAATATTGCTGGGTAACTTTTAGATCTCTAGAAGAACAAATGCCATAACATAAAACAAGGTTGTTTTCTTGTTTTAACAAATTGTTGGTGCAGAGTTAAGGTAAAAGCAAATACATACCTTTTTGACATGTTAAGACCTTTCTACATTGAATATAAATTTTCATTTAATAACAGGATAAATAACATAGAGATACTGTTAACTTGTAAAAGCCAGATAACATTTTTATGCTATTTTATAATTTCTTTACCTCCTTAAAATTTCTCAGAGATTTACACCCATTTTCTGCTGTAAATCAAAATAGCTTCAATTATTTTAACTACGTAAAGCAGATAATTGGCCCAGTATTTTATTCATAAGTCTACATGAAGTCAAACTTGGGATGTGAAAGTCATTGCACAAAACTCCAACAGACTACAGAAAAGATTTGGCTGGGTATGACAAAATCCACACTACTTAGTGAACTTTAAATCCTTTAAAATTATTCCTTTTCTCGTTTAGCTATCTGAACATTGTTCTGATCACATAATCTGATGATAGAATCCCAGAACATCCCAAGCTGGAAGGGACCCAGGGAGGTCTCCTCTCAGTCTCCTCTTGTCCAAGCTAAACACACCAAATGTTCTTAGATGGAAGTCCCAACAGCAGAAGCAAATAATAAGTCCTCAAACATGAACTTTTTTTATTGCTTCACAAAAAGGGCATCTCTGTAAGGACAATAGTAGTAAGCTCTCACTGTCGCTAAAGATACACTCCTGAAATAATGCATCTTGTAAGTTAAATGGCTTTCAGTTTCTTTTAATGTTAAGAGGGAGACCTAACTGAAGCTTGATGTAGAAATTCTGCTCTCAGAAAATGGTCTCATGATTTCCTCCCTTTTTCCTTACCCTCTTCAAAATCTCCTTGCCTTCTCTTTCCTTCCTATCTTCCCTAAAGAAGTTGTTTATTGCTAGTTGATTTTCTCTCTCTTTCTTTCTTTTTCCTTCTTTCCTTCTTTCTTTTTCTTTCTCTTTTTTTCTTTCTTTCTTTCTTTCTTTCTTTCTTTCTTTCTTTCTTTCTTTCTTTCTTTCTTTCTTTCTTTCTTTCTTCTTTCTTTTCTTTCTTTTTCTTCTTTTTCTTTCTTTCTTTCTTTCTTTCTTTCTCTTTCTTTCTTTCTTTCTTTCTTTCTTTCTTTCTTTCTTTCTTTTTCTTTCTTTCTTTCTTTTCTTTCTTTCTTTTTTCCTTCCTTCCTTCCTTCTTCCTTCCTTCCTTCCTTCCTTCCTTCCTTCCTTCCTTCCTTCCTTCCTTCCTTCCTTCCTTCCTTCCTTCCTTCCTCCTTCCTTCCTTCCTTCCTTCCTTCCTTCCTTCCTTCCTTCCTTCCGCCACTTCCTTCCTTCCTTCCTTCCTTCCGTCACTTCCGCCACTTCCTTCCTCCTGCCACTTCCTTCCTTCCTTCTGCCACTTCCTCTTGTCCTTTCTTTTTCCTTTTCTCTTCTTCCTTTCTTTTCTTTCTCTCTTTTTCTTTTTCTCTCTTTTCTTTCTTTTATTTCTTTTACTTCTTTTCTTATATATTACACTACTGCATAAACTTAACCTCTTTAATTGGTAAAATTACTTTGAAAAATATGTTTTTAACTTTGCTCAAAATCTCTGTCTTTTCAGATTTGGATAGTTACAGGTTTATCAGCCTTTCAAGCAGCTTTCTGAAACACAGGAATAAAAAAATCCCAGCATTCAGCCATTCTTCTTGTTCAGATGTGCAACAGATTCAATGAATCTCTATTTCAGACAGGGTAAGACACAACCATTCATGACCTAAGTAAAATCTCATTCACAAACACACTCTAAGCCTGTATCAGTCAATTATTTGTACATTTTTTCCTGTCCTGAAGCTGTTTTGTCTGCAAACATGGTGTATATATGTGGGATGGATCTACTTGTAGGCTCAGACCAAAGACCAATAACAAAATTACCAAAGTTTAACCAGGTAATACATATTGTGTCTCTGCTTGCATAAGTCCTTAGTGAAGGTGAGATAATGAAACAGCTTTCAGATAACTTTCATTATGATTCATCTGTTACAGACTCATAATGTGCACATCGGGCACAGCTGAATCTCAGCTGATGCTCAGTTATCTGATGAGCTGCAGGGACCTAGCTGTGTTTACACCCTCAGAATGGCAAATGTGGGCAAGGTTTGATCAAGGCAAGATCCTTATACAACTGAAAAAGAGTCAGAGAACAAGACTTGAACAGAAGTACTTAGAAGTTTGTCATCATGTAAGATAGGAGTGTAATAATACTAAAATGTAAAGCAAGATACAAGAGAAAACCTTGTCAGGGAGGTTCAAAAGCAAGGAAAAAAATCCCCTTTTTAAAAACTTTTCTCACACTCTTGTCACAGCATTACTTTTTATTAATACATATTTAATGCAGTAGAAGAGTTTGACTAATACAAACACAGAATAGTACTTCAATGCTACTTTGATTTCAGGTCATCAGTTATGATAATACAACATAAAATACCAAAGTTTTCAGTAAACAGAATTCTAATACATGCCTAAGCTTATTGATTACACTAGTTTATGTGATAATAAAAGTACAAACGTATGCACACACCTTTTGCAAATAATAAAAATTATTTGTCTTCGGCTATCTCCTTCTTTGTGCTTTCACAGCAATTCAAAAGTCATAACAGATAATGGGAAAACAAAGTGTTTGCATTTCATAGATGACCTTGGAAAAGTTGCTGGATTTCTCTGTATTGTAGTGCCAGCTTTGTACAGGAAACATTCTTTTGTTATAAACACTTGTGAGGACCTGCAATTCTTGATGAGATGAAAGAAAACATACTCCGTGATAATGAAAACTGAAGAAAAATTAATGAAATGGTTAAATAGAAATATTGCTGTTTATCTAAAACAACATATATATTTTAAATCCCAACATGTTTTGCCAAAGCAAAATAAATTCTCATTTTCAATACCTATAACAATTATAATTAATATAGATATCTTCCAGATAACTACAGCTCTTTTATTGAATGAGAAAAAATGTAAGCAGAAATTTTATGTTAAAGTTTTTTATTTCAATATCTGAGCAGGTTTTTGTGACAAGTAGAGAAATTATTTTCAAGAAGAAGGTCTGGACATGATTTCTCTCTATAAATTAAGTTGGTTTAGGTGGTTTAACCTGCTCTTGTTTTTTTTTTTCTTGAGTTTGTCCACATAAGCTTTGGTACATGAGAGAGGTAGATCTTTTATATTTTTTTTTTTTTTAATGTGTATGAAGACCTTATGTCATATTTGGAGATGAGTATGGCATTTGCCATATGTTCCAGTTACTGGGACATTATATACTAACTACAGACTAAAGCGTGAAAGATAATGACACACGCACAAAAAAAAATTATTTTCATGAGAAATAAGGTAATCCTAGCAAGGCCATAGCAAGGGAACTTTAACACAAAATGTGGGCAGCCTTAGCTGATATCCTGAGTGTTAACACTTATCCTGAGATACCTGCACAGCCTGATCGGGGTGATTGGGTGGATCGTGGTTTAGCACTGGTCCATTCAGCCTTTCTTAGTAGGGATCTCTTGCTCTTTATGTAACAAAAAGAAAAGAAAAAATTTCAGAAAGAGGGATTTTTCTCTTTTCATCTAACTCTGTTGTCTTTTCTAAAAGGCTCATGAATGTCTGCTGTGTATCCTCAATGGGCTGCCACATGGTGGATGCACCAGAGAGGCGAAGGACAGATGAGTGTCCAGCTCAGGCTGTGAGTGCATGTCCAAGGGGAGCTGCTGTGCCTAAGCTGGGGTGCAGTCAGTGCACCCCATGGCCTGCAAGGTGCTCCTGTGTCGGCCTGGGCTGTGCAAACATGCCTGGGATGGAGCCACACACACCCTTCACCTCTCACCCCAGCCACACTTGGCTCACCCCGCTGTAGCCTGAGCCCAACACCTTTTATGCACCTCCAGTTATGACTTATGAACTTCTGCAGGAGAGTGAAGCACTGGAATGCCTCAGGGCAAGTGATGCTATCTATTTGTGTGTGGGGGGTTATTTTATTTTATTATCTTATAAAATAGCTTAATCAATGAGCTCAAGCAGGTAGTAGAAACTGAGACTTCTGTTTATGGGGAAACTTTTGAGATTTATTTTGGCCATTTGTAAGTAGTGCCGACAACTGAGCTCTGGAGGAGGAAGAAATGGAAAATGGCCCAAAGTACTTTTTTTGGTGCGCAATGAGTCAAAATTTCCCTTCCTTTCCAAGGGCGTTACGAAGCAGAAAAGTGACAGGATTGTCCTATTTATGATGAGATTTTTTTGTGCATCTGTGTGAAAATAAATAGATTATTCCATATGAATTCCAAACCAAATTTATGACTAAAGTAAATTTTTCTTATGGATATTGATTGTATTGACTGAAACTTCCTTCTTACAAATTCCCTTGTTTGTATAACATAAGTTTTTTAACTTGTCTGAAAAAAAAGGGATGTGTATAATGAAATTTGGTATTGCATATTTTACTTAACAGCAAAACGAAAAGCTTTCATTTTTCAGAAATTTGCATTCTGATTTCCAACAAGGTGTTGGCAAAAGAGGGTAATTCTTTTTGTTGTTTGGTTTGAGATTTTTTGGTAAGTCTCTGGATAATCCAGGGGTCTTCTTGTTTTTTTTTTTTTTGTTTTTTTGTTTTTTTGTTTTTTTTTTGTTTTTGGTGGATTGTTACTACAATCCTTCCTGTATTTTTGAACTCAAACTGAAATATGAAAGGTAGAGCTGGAACAATTGTTGGAGCCTGTTCCTATTTCTCAGGAGTCTTCAGACACTGTATTTCTGGTTTCCTCTATGCCTAAACTAGAAAATAAAAACTCTCATGCTTGCCCCTCCCCTTTCTTTTACATTTTTGTTTTGTTTTGTTTTGTTATGATAATTTACCTAAATAATGACTGTTTTCTGCTGATATACATTTGCTGATAATAGAAGGGCAAAAAAAGCGAAATCTCAAGAAGCATTAGCCTGCATTCTCATGTGAGTAAAGTTAAATTGCTCCCATACTACTCAGCTGGGGTGATGGCATATTGTGTAGTCTTCACCTCCTGCTGCAATCACCTGTCTTCCTCACACACAAGGTTATATATATCTCCTCACAGGAGAGCTTCTCTACAAGCATAATCATAATAAGACAGTGATGGCCACTTAAAATCTCTAGCACCAGCCAGACTGCTTGCTTTCCTCTCAATCAGTTCCACAGACAAGGCAGACAGAGATTTAGGAATTCCTAAATCAGACCCTTGGGTAGTCAGATGAAGACAGGTGGAAAGAAATTTGATCAGTGTTTCCAACAAATATTTAAGGAGAGGCTTAGTCCAAAAAACTTAGTCCAGTGTTCCCTAGTCCAGCGAGCGAGGCAGCAAATTGACATTGGGATGATTGTATGAGGTTCAACACAAAGTAACAAATTATTCTCACTAGGTGCAGCATCTGGTTCACCACAAGGCTCTGCAAGTAGAAAGTCAGATTTATAGTGTAGACATGGAAATCGTGTGCAGATCATGGCAAAAGTAAAACACAATAAATCACCTAACAAAAAACTTCAAAGTCAATTTTGTTTAATGTAAAGTCAATTTATGTCAACAATAATTAAATATGTTTGGCTCACCACCGCTAGAGATTTTAGGTGGTGTGGATGGTTTGATCTAAAAGTTTTAATATGGTTTGCTTGATTCTCTGTTTTTTAACTTCCGTGTTTAAATAGGAAATTATGAAACGAGAGTAGCCAAACTGCAACATATTCCATTACAGAGTTTTAATCTGTTTTGCTTATGATTCTCCATTTTTTAGCCTTTGTGTTTAAGTAGGAAATCATGAAACAAGAGTGGCCAAACTGTGACATATTCCATTATACTGATAGCCAGGTTCAAACTGCCCTCTATCTCAGTCCTTTCCTTTTGTCTGCAGTTTACGGTATGCAGTAGAACCCAGTATTCAGACCATCTCTGTCTCTCTTTCTGCTGTAAATATACAGAATAAAAAACCTTTTTTTTTGTATTATAGAGTCAACAGAGAGGTTGAGGCAGAGGGTGCAAAGGGTTGACTGGCTGGTGGTGAGTGTAGGAGCAGTTTTACACATGAACCTTCCCAGATCCCAGTCACATGGCAGACTCATAATCTCCAGGCTGCATACCTGGGCAGGCATGAATGGGACACAATTTGCTGAACTAACTCAAGCATGTAAATTCGCATATATTCCAGTTCTCTCTGAGGCCATACAAATGTGTATATACATACGTATGTGAACATGCATATAAATGGAATTCTGCTCTTTTTTTTTTTGAAGAAATGGTCTTCAGTAAGGAGCTATAGAGATCTATGTTTTTATCCTGCTGCATACCAAGAATCTAAAGCACCTGACAAGTAACTGAGTACTTCAGGATCAAAAATCTTTGGCAGAATCAACAAAGTAAACCCAGGTCTCTTGACTCAATTTTTTTTTTCCTGTTGCCACAGAGTGATTTATTTTTCCTTTGCACATATCAGGTTGGCAACATTTTAGGTTTAGCATTTGAAACCCAAGATTTGACACCCTGGACTGTTCATTCTTATGCCACAAGCAGGTATGTGTGCCTATCCATAATCATTCTGTGCCTTAGTTTACTGATCTGAAAAATAGGAATAGGCTGAATCTGGCCCTAACTCTAGGAAAAATTCTGTCAACTACATTGACTGCATAAAAAACTTAAGAATTTGGCCCTGTGCTGACAGTCAGTAAGCTGGAGTGAAAATGTTCTACATGTGCTATTTGACCTCTACAGTTGAGGATTTAAAACTTTAATTATAGGAACGAGAAGATGAGAACAGATTCTGAGTTAGCTACTTTTTTTGAATAGTTATTCAGACTCCAGGGGGAATAGTGATTTGCAGGCTCATTGAGGGAGAAAAAGGATGTCCTTTCTTTCCTAGGTGTACGGGGGGAGGAACAAAAGGGGGCCTTGATACCATTCCATTAAAATAAATCACTTCTCAATCCAGGCGAGAATTTGTATCAGAATATTTGATATTCGAAACTTTACCAACAAGAGCAAATCAGAGAGGGCATTTGATTATGCAGGGCCAGATCCTGCTAAAACTCCCTGAGAGGTGTCTGACTGAATTCAGGAGCAGATCAGTATGCAGGAAGTTACCTGGATAAGGCTTTTAGACAGTGCAGTCTATGAAAGAGAGAGATGTGTTGCCTTTTTGTTCTGGGGAGAGCTGGCAGTGGACAAATTACAGGAGTACTAATCATACAGCCTGACCTTCGGCTGCCATTGAAATCAGTGAAAAAAAAAAATCCTTTGACTCCAGTGGGGACAAAACAGGATAGTTACGGTTAATTGATTTAATTACTTTCCAGAAAATGTTTTGAGATTCTCTGATGTTGAGATCCTATATAATGGCAAAGTGGCACTGTAATCCAGAGAGGTGTTTAGAGAGCTGTCATTTGTCGATAACATTCTATAGAATACAATCATTGTAATTTGGTAAATCTGTTCATTTCCTTCCATTAGGGCAGGCAGATATTTTAAGGTTTTAAATTTTCTAACAACAGAAGCAATCTGGGAATAGGCAAGAAAAGGAAATCAGTAAAAAAGTTGGTTGGTGGGCATGTCTAGAAATAAAATATTACATAAATATGCCTGAATAGTCAAACACTTTGCTGAGACATTCTCTTCAAAAAAGCTATGTGTGTCTGTGTGTGTGGAATATCATTACTTGATGAGTAGGTTATTTTTGCAACTGAGCTAGACATGATGTAGGTTTCAAAGGGCAACAAGTAAACTGGATATTCCAGAAGGTGAGGTAATTTCTTCCCTGTTTTGTTTTTTTTTGTTGTTTTGTTTTGTTTTGTTTTTTTGGTTTTTTTGTTGGTTGGGTTTTTTGTTTGGTTGGTTGGGTTTGTTTGGTTTTTTTTGTTGTTTGGGGGTTTTGTTGGGGGTTTTTGGGTTTGTTTTTTTTAATTGTTTGAAAAGAAAAATAGCCTTGAGTAGAACAAAATGATTCTCCCCTCCTTCTTATCCCATCCACATTTTTAAAGCTAATTCCCTAGTATTTCTTTGTATATTCTCACAACTTCATTTTCTGTGTCATTTTCAGACTCTTAGAGAGAAACTACTCCAAAGCACCCCTAAAAATTGACTTATGAGCCTGAATATATATATATTTAGAAGACAAAAGAAAGTTATGAAGTTCCTGCCCCAAATGATTATTAGCAGTAACAAATGGCCTGTCTGTGTTCTCTTTCAGCTATAGATTGCAGTTCATCTTACCAGCAGTCATTTAGTTTTGTAACACCCTGACAACGTAGTACAGTATTACCATTCCCATTTTATAGATGAGAAGAACCAAGGCAGAACGATTAAACAAGTCACCCAAAGTTATACAAGGTCTGGGGCAGAGCCAGGAATAGAATCAAAGTCTCTTGAGTCCCCTGACCTTCATATTAAACACAAGATCATTCTCCCTCTGTTTCTAGTTAGAGCATTCAATTCACCCCATCTGGTGTGCATGTGTAATTTGTACCGGAGGGGTAATTCATCCCTAGAGGAGGGCAGGCGGGGCTTGCAAGGGGTGTCAGCTGTGAGCTCAAGATTTGCATAGCCTGAACATTGATCGAAATGAAAATTCCTCCCAAGGAGCATCTCTGGAAAACACATAAAAAGGAGCAACGCAAAATTCTGTTTAGAGGTCTCCAAGCTTTCAGAAGGTGATTTTCCTCAACTGTTTTCCTCCTTTGATTGCAAAAGCTAAGAATCAAGTTTATCTGTCAATTACCCCAGGCTTCATTTACTACCTTGAAACTGTCATTTGGTGTTTGGGACAGGTGATCATTTAACGCTGTCTTCTTAACCCTGCAGGGGACAGGCTGTTGATGGTGAGTGTGTGCTGATAGAACCAATCCTTTACGTGGCCTTCATACGCTTAATTAGCTGCTGCAAAACGAATGCCTCTCAGCTATCAGTGTCATCGTTTGAGCTCAGTAGCATTCCTTCCAGAGCAGCACTAAAGACTGGAGGGGAAATAATTGCAATAACATTAGGAGACCCTTAAATTATGCATGTGATTTTTTTTTTGTGTGTGTGTGCACGCATGTACATACATATGTATGCACAGAAATATAAATATTGTTCAGGGATTATAGAAAAGTTCCCACTTCATGTTGCAAGAAAACCTCCCTGGATACTGAAGAATTGTTTGTCTGTTAATTGACAACTTAATTGATTAGTGTTTTTCTTCATGGTACCAATTAGGACACAAAACTGATCTAATGTGGTGGTGGTAGGTTGTCCTGGGAAGATTTCAAGACAAATAGCTCAAACTCAGGAAATTTAAGACATTAGGATAAGAATCCTAATATTTTGATAATTAATTGAAATTAAATATTAAACTGCTCAGATTCATCTAGGGTTAAAAATTAAAAACATGTGTTGTCAGAAGACAGAGACCTGTACAATGTGAATCTAAAAGTTTAAAACTTCAACAACTTCAAAATATCAGTCATAGACAAATCAGATTTGTTCTGCTCTCTCATCAATTTTCTCATTATTTCATCCTTTTGTCATCAAGAATTTTCCTTCAGAATGATGTCACTGTATGGAAGTGGGAAGAGAATCAAACTTAGTATTTGTGCTCAGAGCAAAAAGCAAGATAACTTGATTTGTTTTTTGGCATTACAACCAGAAAAGTGTCACCTACTTAAGTCCATAACTTCTACAGGCATATTGGGCTGCTTCCTGTTGAGGGTGAAGTCAATGACTTTTACACATGACTTCAGTAGTCAATAGACTCCTATTTGTTTTAATAATTTCCTTTCCCAGGTGCTAAAGGGATTCTGGTGACTTCTTCTGAGGGGTCTCATGAAGCAAACTCTTATTGACCATGTGCTTTCCTGATTTTGGCCCTCAGCTGCCCTGAGTAGGAGCTGAGAGTGGCCAGAGGGCAGAGGAATCTCCTGTCTGTGTGGAGCTGCAAAGTCCTCACCCTTCCTGCTAGCCTGTGACTCTGCCCACCCGATCCAGGCGTGTGGAGATGGGTCTAAACAAGTCTTCAGTGTCCTTTAATTCTTTGTCACAGGCTTCAGGTTTTTATTTGATCCCTTGCCTCTAAAACAGACTCCTTTGGGACATGTTAATTTTGGAGCCAATGCCTAGATGGGTGGAAATTATATACTCATCCCTATTTCTTCTCCATTCCCAGCCTTTCCCCAGATCAATAACTTTGCACAGGGATCTCCAGTAACCTTTGCTCAGGCACAGATTTCTTCAGAGGAGACAGAGCTCACATGAGTAAAGCTGGGCTGGATCAGGCCCAAATTTAGTATTAAATCCTGGCAGTTCCAGAACTGTAGCTTTAACAAGGCTTATTTGAGATGAAGGCACATTTTTCAGTGCTCATAACAGCAGCAAGATTCTTATTATACAACATTTAAAAGCAATAATTTCTGCAGATTTAACCTCATAGATTTTCTAATACAATAAAATTAAATTTAAAAACCCTGAATGTAGCAGATATAACCCCTTCATGTGCAATTAGCAAATTTTAAATAGAAACTTTAATATTAACATTATTCTTTATGCCTCGATGAGTGGAATATTATTTAAATTGATATGACATAAGAGGATATAAATAATTCCTAAGTGTAGATCTAAACTAGAATTTCAGACCACATTGAAATGGCAAAACATTATCAATTCCCTATTTCCCAATCTATCATTCATTACAAGCCTGATGACACATTTTTTTCAAAGAGATTAAATTAGAATTAGAGTGCTAATAAACAATATAAATAAATACATAAAGATATTCTGAAAATCTGGTATAATATAAAAATAAATGCTTATGCTTCACCAAATTTCATCTCCTTTCTGGTGATTTCGAAAGTGTTGCAAGCAGACACATAAGTTGAAAGTGAACTGCTGCTTTCTTTCCTTCAGTAAAGATGTAAACATATTGAACACAAGAAATGTAATTTAATTAAGGACTATTCTAAATAAAGCTATAGTTTATAATAGAGAGAATGACAAGAGACATTTTTTACAAAGGAAAAGAACTAAAAATATTTTCTGCTTCTTTATAAAAGTTAGAAGAAATAGTTGTTTTCTCTTCCATAAGGTATAAGACTAAACCTAGGAAATCATGGCAATTTATGACTGGAAAAAAACCCTATTATCCTTATATATTTTTTGTCAAAGTAGTAAGGCCAGTCCAAGAAGGTCAGATGTACTGTGATCTGAGTAATTACCTTTCATTCACTTTTCTTCATAATTTCAAGGGTTTGTTTTTTTCCTGGACGAGAAGGTTTGTTGTACAGTTTTGGCTTTGGTTTTGGTTTGGTTTTGTTTTTCTTTTTTTTTTTTTACTGGCTGTTTTATGTAAAATAAATATGTAGTTAATTAATATTATTTTAGTTGTGTGTGATGATAATGCATCCATCACACACCAGCCCTCTGTAGTTACAGGAAGTCCCTTTTGCCTACAGGCAATTTAGATGCTTTGAGGACAATAGTGTAGGGTACTTATCAAAAAATCCTTTGACCACAATTCCCTGACAATTCAGCTATGGCCTTTTCAAGGAAAAATTCAGTGGTTGCTTTTGTTAAGCAGATAGAAAGCAAATGACAAGAGTCAGGCATTACATAAACTTTCTTTCCTCAAGATGTTTAATAAGGAATTCTATCTGAGGTAGGAAAAAAAAAATCTTGCCAAAAGCTTCCCCTTCTATTTCTCAGAGTGGTCCTCAGGAGCCAAAATATATTTGCTTCCCCAAGACTATCAAGGCAGAATAATTAATCCATAATAAATCTCAAGATTGCTTGATATTTACAGCCATGAAATACACACAGCCCAATGTGCTCTCTGATATATGAACCCCCCTTTCCACACACCCTCAATGAGAGTTTTGCCCACTTCATTTTTAAGGTTATGTAACAATCCAGTATTCCATTTGATATCACTTTTTAGTGAAAAATCGGCTTTGAAAATCATTCAAAACCTTCATCACCTGAAAGAGGATGGGATGCCCAGGATGCAGCATTAGAAGGAGAGTGGAAGAAGTTCTCTCAACAGATCATGGCCTGCCAATGGTGCTTTGTGATGTTATGGATAGCTCAGGTACGTGCTTCACCCCCATGACAGTCAGTGAGGCCAGGCATGCTCACAGGTGCTTAAATCCCTAATAATTACATTGCAAATTACCTGTGCCTTAAACTCTTCGTGAAATTATAAATGCCTGTAATTGCATGACCTTGACATCATAAATCCTTACAGGCCCCATGGCCAACTCTTCACCAAGAGTAAATTGCCAGAACCGTAATGAAGTTGATAGAGCTGTACTGAATGGACAGAGTTAGTGCCTCTTCAAATCTGCAAGTGAAAATAACAGAAAAGAAAAGAAAAGAAAAGAAAAGAAAAGAAAAGAAAAGAAAAGAAAGAAAAGAAAAGAAAAGAAAAGAAAAGAAAAGAAAAGAAAGAAAAGAAAAGAAAAGAAAAGAAAAGAAAGAAAGAAAGAAAAGAAAAGAAAAGAAAGAAAAGAAAGAAAATATAAAAGAACTGAGCGCCAAAATTAATAGGTAGGTTGACACAGGACTTTGGAGATTGACAGGATGAAGAGGATCTCGCATGGAAATGACAAAGTGAGAGAGAGAGAAGGAAGGAAAGCCCTGAGATTTTTTACTTTTTAATTATGAAAGTTAAAAACAAAACCAAAACAAATCAGAACATGCAACACTAGCCTCCATTTAGTCTCTCTATGATTTAAATCATAATTCAAAAATACCTCCATAGGTTGCAGGAGAGAACAGACTTCTCTGCCTCTAGGGTTCATAGAAGTATAATTCATTCTCAGTTATAAAGCTTCAGAAGAAGGCAGGCACTTCACAGTAATAAGGGCAAAATAATTCTGTTTTGCCCAGTAATAATTTTGTTTTGTAGGCTTTCCAACCTCTGTCAGAATAGAGCTGTTTTGTATAGGGCACTTCTCAATATAGCCAGTAGATTTCAAAGTTTCTGTAGCAAGTGAATGAGGGAAAAAAATGACAAAAAAAATATCCTAGAACTAACATGAACTTTGTTCTTTCTGCAGCTAAGAGTAGAATGGCAAATAAGGGGAAGTGCTTCCAGACACAAGCTAATCAGCCATATACTCTGAAGCATAAGATTTGATTAACCTTAGTGTGTGCAGGTACAAAAGCGGCTCTGAAGGTAACTTTATTTTCCTTTTCTTCTTTCCTTTGAAGTTATAGGGCCAGCTTTTCACTTTAGTTCTGGCCACTATTTCCTATTTTGTATGATCAAGCATACAGTCTATGTAATGACATTCACAAAGAACACAGCTCTTTGAAAGCATAAAATAACTCACCAAAGCAGTCCAGCCCTGCTAGGGACAGGCACGGTTCTTCTTGTTGACCTGGATGAGATTAGGAGAAATGAATATTAGGGATTCTAAAGTGTATACTACAGCCAAACACTAACCTCATAATATTTTTTGGCATTGTATTTACCTCAAATATTGGGAAATCCATGACCTGAACTATTAGGTGCCTGAAGGCAGGTAACTGGAGTGTGTTGGGCCTCATACAGGGGTTTGGAAAACTGAGACACATGATCCGTCTTGATTGTCTGTAGACATGACCACACCAAAATACAGCAGCAGCACACTAAGCTGTCAACAGAGCAGTAAAAAATTAAAACAGGGAAACAAAAATGGTTCCAGACTCCTCTCTGCTATTTCTCCTTGATCAGGATTAGCAACAGCATGGCTCAAAATTGTGCCAGACCCAAAAGCCAGCAGCTGTATCCTTCAACTGTGCTAATGCAGAAAGGTTAGCTTTGTTTTCGCTCCAAGGCTAGTATAACATAAGTGGCTCATGACTGGTTATGCAATTTCCTGGTTAGACTTGGTCCTAAAGAAAGAAATTCAGCCTCCTATGGTTTTGCCTCTTCTAGTCTTGAAGGAGCCACATAGCTGGCTCCTATTGTACTGAGTGGATAATACAAGTGATCATTTAATAAAATATTGAAATGTAAATACTTAGGCATAGTTATTCACTCAGGTTTCCAGAATAATCACCATCATGGAGGAAATGAACACAGCTCTACACATAAAGCATTCAAAGAAAAAAACATCAGAAAAGGTTTCTTTTTCAACATAATGCAAATTAGTTTCTTAGCTCTGTAGGAAGGAAGCAGAACCAGCCCCGCAGTTTGCAGGAGAAGAATAATTCCTCTAAATCCTTAACAATACCTCCCTGTGATATTGGCAGGGCTGGTAGATCCAGTTCAGAATTTGAAAAACTCTGAGAGGAAATAGATAAAAGTGTTATCTAAAGAAGCTTCTAGATTGGTAGATAAAGCGCAGGTCACTTCTTCCAGAGCTGTTTGTGGGAAATCTGCACTATTAGCTGCCCCTAGTTCTGTAGTACATTTTGCTATGTAAACCAGTGCCCCGAAAGTGAAGAACTAGCAGCTTATTTACAGATACACATATTTTGAAATGGGTTAGATGGGATGTCAGACTGCTCTAAAATATTTCAGGAACATGCAATGGTCCAAACCAAAGAGAATTTCCACAGGCTTTCCTATAGTTAAGATTCCTTTCTTCTTTTCATGGTTCTCAGTACTCATTTTTGCCCACTGGGATGCTTCTGCCTTCAGAGCCATTGCATCTGGCACAGTTCCTGCCAGGTTAGTCTGTTGAACTTCCCCAGAGCCTCTTGCTCTTTTAATATATGGAATTCTTGCTTCCGTGCATCAGGTTCTTCGTGTCACCATTTATGATCCATTCTTATTCTCTTCTGGGTTGCTCCATCAAGCAGGGGAATACACCCATCATGTCCCACTCTGATGACTTCAAATCCCTTTTCCTATGATTTCCTTCCCTGCTCTTTACTTCTTCCCAGGAAAAATGTGTGGGAATTAATAAAATTAGAGGGTTTTAGGAAAACTGCAGAAGACAGGCCTCAAATACAGCAGAATTGTGAACAGTGTTAAAGCAGCAGTTTTGAAATAGGTCAGTAGAAAAAATTATTTAAACTGTAGAAAAGACACGGGCAAATAGAACAATAAACCTGTGTATTAGTGCTTGTCTAGCTTTCTAAGTTGCAGAAAGTTTATCTAGCAAGATATTAGGAAGGTTAAGCTTATGAATGGAGCTCTGCACTCTGTCTTTTACAAACTGGTATTGTATTCAAAATAAGCAAGCATTGTTTTAACCAAAGCTACGTGTGCTTATGGTGATTGGATAGAACTACTGTCAATATGCTTTTGCTTCGTGTAATTAGTCAAGAAGCTTATAAAGTATGTTGTAACATTAAGTTTTCTGGTTTGCTGTTTGGATGGTGAGCTGTTAGCATCTTTCCATTGTCATAATCATGTAATGAGACTGATACTGAGAAAATAAACAGCTCGAGGTACTTTCCATAGCAGCCCCATCCTGTTCGTGTCTGTAAATAGCCCCTGTCTGGCATCAAAAATGTACATATCAGTCATGTCCTTTTCACCTTCCTAGGAATGGCAAATATTTCTTTCTGTTGATTTTCCCAGTTCTCACACTACCTATTCATATTGAACATAAACTGCTCCATGTTTGCAGCCACATTTTTGTTCCAGTTCCCACCAAAATTTTTATTTATTTTTCAACTTCACAGTAAATAAAAAACTACTTTACACTGTTCTGGGAAAAAAGACTAAAACTTGGACTGTAAGTGTTCACAGAAAAAATGTAGAGATGATTCTTTGATCTAACAAGCGCAGGACTGGCAATATCCAGTAGATAGCACTTGAATAGTAAAAAAATACCCACCCCCCACATTCTGCAAAAAACCCCAAACCCTACAACAACACTGAAGAACAAAAAACTCAATCAAAATAAAACCATCAAAACAAAAATTATATTGGCACTAGTAAACTCTGTAGTGCTGGCACTTTTCTTCACCTTTTTTTTCCTCCACCTCCTTCTCCTCCTCCTCCACTTTATCCTTATCCTTCTTCTTTGTTTAACACCCATTATAATCCATGAAGAATTAACTCAAACCCTCATGAACTAATTTTGTGTTCCACAGAAAATTGTGTTACATGACTACAAAGACTGTTTACATCATAAACCATGAAAAGTTTTATAACACAGTGTGATTTAAATGGCTGTCAGGAATGGTTTCTTTGACTATTACAAGACATTTGAGGCTGGAGGGCTACTGAAGTGATGTAAAGTTCTTTGTGTCCCTCCTCTAAAACAGGACTTTTCCCCAAAACCCATTTTCAGTCCTAATCAAGTCGGAAAAAAACCCAAACCAACAAACCAACCCAACCAAACTCAACCCAAACCAACCCAACCCAACCAACCAACCAACCAACTAAAAAAAAAGGCAAACAAACAAAAATAAAGGCAGATTTATTCTCTTTCCCTTTTGTACTGGTTATGGTATCTTGTTTTTTGAGACAACCCACATAATAATGGGAAACAAATATCTAAACTTAGGTTCACTTTTATATTTATGTACATTTTATTAATGTTAATGGATTAGAGGCATATATCAATATTGGTTTGAGGACTTCAGCTATATGTCAGGATCGTATGTGTGTACATCTAGAGGAGAGTACACTGTTCACTCCAACTCTAACTTTTCACATACTACTCCCTCTGAAGCAAAAGAAGCCACCTTCATAATTATAAGTAATATGAAAAATAAGTGGAAGAAAATATTTTAATTAGGAGTAAGAATGGTAATTACTTGATAGTAAGCTCTGTTAAGATTAAAAATACTTAGACAAAAAATATTATGAAATTACCCCTAACTAGGGAGCTCAATACTGAGATGATAGAATCAGCCCAGCAGAAGAGAATAGGCGAAGAACTGAGAGCAACTAGACAGATACTCCTTTCCTCTTGCCTCTGTGGTTAAGGATTGTCAGGGATAGCAAACAATTGTCTGTTTTGCAAGCAGTTAATAAAAAAAATCCTACTGAAATTTTGTTTGCTTCATTGCTTGTCATTCCTACTCAATAAGGAATATTATCTTTCAAACTTTATCACTCTTACAGCATTCCTGCTAAGCTCTCTGCCTCTGCCTACAAATTTCCTCTTCAGTTTTATCATAGTAACTTCTGATTTTCCTTCAAAAGTGCCTTCAATGACTTGGTTTCAAGGGTTAGACATTTTTTTAACTGCAACACATTTATTCCTTTGCAGTCAGACAGGAGTTTTCCTAGCTCCCAAAGCCCTAGACCAAAGACCTCCATTTCTGGATGGTTATGATTGATCTAGGTTTTGTCCGAAGTTCAGAAATAAGTATTGCCTTTCCTTCAGATATGGATGATAAATAACTGTTCAATTTATTAAGGCTTCTTGGACATTGTAGCCTTTTGTATTCCTTCAATGTGGATATTTGTTTGCAGCACAGGATATGAGAAAAAGCAAGAAATTCGGGGGTTTTAATGAACCAAATGAAATTGGGTATTTATTTCAAGTTTATTTTGAAAACAATGACGAACCAATTCTCATGATCTTTTTATGTTTCACAGTATTAAGGACTTTGTTCAAAGGTTAAAAGCTCAAAATTATGCCAGTTATCAAAAATATATGGAGATACATAGTTGTGAGTACTGAAAACACAGCTGGCATTTGTATTAAGAATCTGAGTAGTCCATTGTTAAAAATTCAAATATACTTCCTCAATAAAAGATCGATTCTATCAAAATAATTTCTGATAGTAGTTCATAAGTTCTTTTAAACCTCCAGTGATGAAAAGCCTTCAACATTCCTTTACTAATACTCCCAAAACTTCATTATCATTATCAAAGGGATTTACCTTTTTTCTTTTTTTTTATGTCATAAAATGTCTGTCACCTTGTATTCTCTGTGATAAACAAATAGTTTCCCTCCTTCTTAGAGTTTACCATTACAGCTAAGTGTTTACTGCTTCTGTCTTCTCTCACTGCCTGTGTGTTCATACGAAATGAAGCCAAAAGGGCTGCAAACAAGAATCATTTCAGAAAGAGTTTTCTAATGCAAATAAATATTCAGTGTCCTCTCCTACCTCAACCAGATTTTCCTGCAAAAAATAGTTTTGTTTATGAATGATGTATTATAAACCCCAGCACATTCAGCTATTTCTTCTCCCTTTCCAGATTTTCGTGCAATAAACAAAAGGTCCCAAATAAATAATTAACAAAAATTGACTTATTTATAATCAGAAATGTTTGGCCACCAGATGGTCCAAAGTATATCTTCATGTAATGGGATCTAGAGTATGAATTTAACTCTGCGGGAACAAACAGCAGAGTATTAATAAAATGTCAATTAGTTTAATTTAGTCTCATATCTATTGAATATATATATTGGCACCTACATGGTTTTAATTTCGTTTTAGGATTCCAGCTGCTATTGAACGCAGAAAACTTTTAAACAAGTAAATTTAAAAAAATTGCAAAGACAAATAAATATGTCAAAGGATAGAAAGAAATAATTTTAAATGAAGCTGACAAACTTCACTGGTAATGTAAAAACTTTTTTTGTATCTGCATTGTTAATGTACTTGATTGTTTTTTCTCTGACATTAAAATTGAAGTGTTATACTAATCAAAAATAAATTTCATTATCAATATGATCTTGAAATTTTCCTAAAGTCAATTTTTCTCTCCCTCTCCACTCCCTGCTTGCAGACTCCTAAAATTTTTTGATCCATGGACAGATTTTTGTATAGCTCATACTTAGCTAGCTCCTCTGAAATACACTACTAAATCCTCCATTGAAACTCACTGATTGACATAGTGTCCTGAATGACACTTTTATTAAAAGGATCTCAAAGAAATTCAATAATTATAATAAATTCACTGTGAGTTTATCCCAGGATTGTATTTGGCCCTCTTTCAAACACAAGAGTCAGGCTGAAAAGGGGTGATGGGAGGGCAAATATATCAAACTGAAATTAATTTCCGTTGTTGTACTGGATCTGTCTGGTATGAAATAACTTTCTTCATACAAGGTATATTTCTGTGTTTGGGATTTCTGACTAAAGCGGTGCTGGCAACACACCACTGTTTTAGCTGTTGCTGAGCAGTGTTTTCTGTGTCAAAGCTTCTCCTGTTTCTTACTCTGCCCCCTTGCAATGACCAGCCTGGGAGTGGGCCAGAGGTTGGGAGGGACACAGCCGGGACAGCTGACCCAAACCAACCACAGTTTGTTATTCCTTACCACATAGCACCTCATGCTCAGCAATAAAAACTGGAAAGAGTGTGTGGGTTGTCTTCTAAGCCAGCTGCTGCTTGGAGACAGACAGGGCATCGTTCTTGTTGTGGGATACGGCAATTGCCTTTGTATCACTTGGTTTTTCCCCTCTTGCATTCTCTAGAACCTTGAACGAGTTTTATTGGTTTTGCTACTCCTTATTTTCTCCCCCATCCTGCTGGGGACAGGTGTGAGTGAGAATCTGTGTGGGTGCTTAGTTGCTGGCTGTGGTCCACCCACCACAGGTGTTCATCAATTGCAGCAAGGGCTGCAAAGTCCCTCTGGGAAGGGAGCCAGTGTTTGATGATTAGACAGGGCTGAGCTCAAAGCTATTGGAAATGTAATATAACTACCTGAGTCCACTGGGTTATATGCACCTGCAGCATTAATGTTAAGTTATACATATGGAGTTGCAGGGACCTTTTGTTATCTAATACATGCTGGCTGTCACAATCTGCATACTAGGCTTGATAAAGCCACATTGCTGCTAGGAAGGGCTAATATGGTCATGCTTGACGTAGGACTAAGCTCTTGTATGTTGTGTTCTGTATGTGTCTCCTTTGATCAGAGCTCATGGTGCATGGCTCTCATTTTAGGGCTTGAGATAGCCTGGGATTTGTTCCACACAAGTTCCAAAATTTGCACTGTTTCCCACTCTCACTGAGGTGCAAAAAATGACTATGTAAATGGTGATTGAACTCTGAGCAAAGAATAAGCTCAGATTTGTGCTTAAATCATAATGCCGTCTAAGTTAAAACTAGGAATGCCTACACAAGTAGATGTCAGAAATTACTGCATTAAAGAAAAAATAATAAAACTGTATTTCAGGATTACTTAGCTTTATGTTCGTGCTGCAGACTGAAGTTCAAGCCCTGCACCGTTCTCCAAAAGTTCAGCAAAGAACATCCACAGGAGTGTCCTATGCAGGAAAGCACCCACATTTCAACTTAACACTCTGTGCCAGAAGAATTTAACCTCCTGTCCTTGTAGTGGATGTTAGAGTTATGTAGATAACCCTCTCTTGCCAGGCTCCATCTTTTTTTTTTTTTTTTTTTTTTATTTTAATACTTTTCTGTGAGGACAAAATACACAGTCTCACACACTCTGGCTATATTAATTTCCTTTGGGGAAGGATGAAGTACTGGGGTGGACACAGATTCTGCTACATTATCTGAGGCAAAGCATGCCCAGTACATAGGGAGATGATAACAGAAAGGACTGTGGTCCCTTTATTCCCTCCAACTCTTTTCCCAAGAAGAAAATCATTCCTCTCTATCAAGCATACTGTGCTTTTAGAGCACCAGGCCTCTCAATTTAATTTTTTTCCTTGGAACTCATGCACTTTATCTCTAGATGAAAAACCACATGCTTGTACTCTTATTAAACCCTATATTGATATTTTTTCAGAACCCAGATTTTTTTTTTGCAGTAGGACATTGCACTGGAATTGCTGATGTCACTAAATTCCTGTGTCTGTTCCTGGGATAGTTTTGGGGGTTTTTTTGTTTGTTTGTTTTTTTTCCCTATGATCTGGACACTACTTACTATCAAAAATTTTCTGCAAAAAGGTAAATTAACATTTTCACTGACACATGGATCATGGTGGCTTACTTCAATTACTGTTTGTAGGATGTTCCAATGCAGAACAGAGTTCCTTTGTAGCTGCCGTTGCAGAAACGTGCAGCAAAGGATGGTGCTTGCTTTGAAGAGTTTACAATATAAATAGACAACAGAGTGGTGAGTGAAAGCTTGCTCAGAGACTTGCCTAAAGTCACACTGCAGGGAAGAGCTGGGAATAGTATCTAGGTCTCCTGATTCCCCCAAGTCTGTTACTTTAGTTACTAGGCCATGTTGTCTCCCTCCATTTAATTCCCTTCCCTTTTTCTTTATTCTACTGGTTAAGATTTGTCAGCATAGGTTTTCGTATGCAAAAAAACCCCCATTCATTTAGGTGGGAAAAAGACCCCAGAAAATCAACCCCCTGGAAATACACCCCTTCTAAAGATTTGCTACAGTGCTCTTTGAATACAACAAGCATTCAAAAGGGAAGCACTGTTCATGACTCGGCCTTTAGCATATTTGTATGGGGAATTTGAATACATTTTTGCTCATCACCTTTGAAGGAGTGGCAAGTTTAGGATGGGATGCAGCATGACCTCTGTGGTAAGCATGGACACGTATATTTACCAGGTACTTGTCATGTCTGGGATAAAGGAAATGAGTTTCATTGGGATGAAAGGAGGATAAAAATAGATGCTTTTTAATGTTTCTTACTATTAGTTTTAATTTCAGGGTTGAGAAACATCAGTTTGAAGAATTTTCCTCAAGTGCAAACCTAATTGCTCTGGTATCTCCAGATGTCGCCTGAAATTGCTGTTAATCTCTGCTGTAAGACTATATTTATATATTTATTTATTGCAAAATAAAATGAGATTTAAACAGAATTAAGTAAAATTATTAGGTCAAAAAACATATGCTTGACTAATGGGCATTCCTCATAATTCCCATGCCTTTTCTGCTTGTTTAATTATCTATACTAGAGCAAATAAGTGCCACATTCAAGACCAGGTTGTTTATATAAACTGTGGATCTTGTAGAGTAGTGAGCACATATGGCTGCAAATTGAGCTTCTTGGATTCTCCTCACTGGAAAGCTTTTGCTGATGATTTTGGTAGAGGATGTTTAAGGTGACACTTTTAATACGTACAATATATCCACAGTCCTTTTGTGATGTTTTCCTTGATTTCTTCTGAATTTTGGGCAAGCAGAAGCCTGAATGTAACCAAACCAACTTCAGAGCATTGGTCTTAAACTACAGGTGCTGAGCACACTTGTAAAGAGGATTGTGCTAGCAATGAGCTTCCTTCCCATTTGACAAAAGTGAAAAAGTCTGCAAGAGAGGGTCATAAACCCCATTGAATGCTTTATCCCTATAATTCCTTATCTCCCTATATATTAATAGGGAATACTTCTCTCGAGTATTCAGAAATTTTTCTCATATTTTCTCATATATTTGTGAGAAGAAAACAGGGAGTTACTCTGCTGGGAATGCCTGCCTACTGATCAGAAAAATGATTTCACAGTTATCTCATTAAATATCCGAATTGAGTCCAGTGCCTTCCCTCAGATTAGTAGAGCTGCATAGGACAAGTCAGCTTCCCAGTCACATGGCTTTTCTGTTCACCCCATTGCAAAATAGGGAATAACAACCACCCTTTGCCTTGTTTGATTAAAAAGCAAGTTCTGCAGGCAAGATAGGATTCTTTATTATGCATATGAACAACATCTGGCCTAGTGTGCCAGGTGCACAAATAATTTATTTATGTAATTAGTTAAAAACGTGAGCTAAACTCTGATAACAAATCCATGTAGACACTCTTAGTCCTGGATGAATACAAGGTAAGTAGGGTAAAGTCTTTCTTTTAAAAGCTTAGTGCATATTACCTCATATTTGCTACAGGGTAAATACATGTGAGCTGTCTCAGCTGAGCTGACACAGGAACATTTGTTACTCCTTCATATTCACGTGCTTGAGCCTTCACACACATGACTTTTAATGGTTTCTGATAAGGTAAGGGATATTAGTTGCACTGGACTTAACTTTGGAGGATAACCCAAACCTCTTGCTCAGGCAATGTCTGTTATTGCTCCTGGAATACTCCACAGGTAAAAAAATAGCAAGAAACTAAGTTATCCAGAGGAGCTTTTGCTCCCTGATTAATTAAATGTAAACTGAATGGAAAAAAATTTGGGAAACTAAGATCTGAAATTCAGTACAATGACTGCCTTTTGTGAACAGGTAAATGGATACATGTTAATTTATCTCCCTGGTGTAGAGCATGGTCAAACAGGTTATTTCAGACCATCTGTGCCTTGCATTAACTTGTTTGTCTTCAAATTAGAATGGAACAGGAGAGATGAGTTTTTACATCCAGCTACAGCACTCAACTGGGATCTAGCAAGCAACAACATAATTTTCCAGGGATTATAGCACCTGCCATGTTTCAGCTCAGAGACAGAGTGCTGTAGGTAAAGCACACAACAGAGCTGGTTGAACCAAGGGCCAGGCAAGCTCAGGACAACACAAAACTATGCAGAACTGGTATGATATTCCAGATATATAGTAGAATAAGTAACCTCTGCATCAAGTTCAGCTTTAAGGTACATGATATAAATCTAGGAAAAAACACTAAATTCTACTGGATTCACACCAGCAAAATGGTTCATGTATGACATCAACCACCAGGGCATTGCAGGAGCAGTAAATACTTGCTCTCATTCTAGAAACCCAGTAATAGCAGATACTTGCTACATGTAACATTTCTCCCCCTTTATATTCCCTATTTCAGGTTAAGTACACCGTTAATGAAATTGAATCATTATTTTTCACTTCTTTCTCCCCCTGTGTATTAATCTGTAAGGTAGCCACAGTTTTTTCTTTGTTTTTTCCCTTGTGTTTTCTTTTTCTTTTAGTTGTTTTGTTAGCCAACATTAAGTGGGACTGACTTTTCTTTGTATCTTTACTGACAAATCTATATTAGTAACAACATCAATACTGTATTAAACCTGAACTATGGGAATAATTTGTAATCACACTAAAATCACACTAAAATTAGTAATGTCGCTTATCACGTGGCAAGACGCAGGGTAAAGAAGTAGAACTACCATTAGCTTGGGTTATTATTACCTTATTAAGGCCATTTAAATAGGCTGTAATTCTGAGAATTTAAAGGTCATTTTGATTTATTCAGTTTAGTTTTTTATGTGTTTAGAAAACTAATTAAAGAACAAATAGCATGGCTATATCATTCTTAATGGCAAATATGTGCGAAGGGGCTGCCTATTCTGAAACCCAACAGAATAATGAACATTGTTACAATTTTCAACATTGAACATTATTTCCTCTTAAAAATTATTATTTTTCCATTGCATTAAATCATTTCCATCCAATTTTTCTCTTAATATTTTTAAAGGGATTTCCTACAAATATTTCTCCCTAGGCTTGGAAGACTCAATGACCTCTAGTTTGTTTGAGCTTTCAGAAGAATGACCAAAATAAATAAACACAGGGAAAAATAATAATCTCTGAATTGGCCTTTAATCCCCATGAATGACCTACAATTTGTTCACAAAATAATGCTTGTCAATTGTTTAAATTTTTCCACACAGCCTTACACTATCATGGCTATTCTTCACTGCCTACTAAATGATGTGCTTAAGCCTTAAAAAAAAAAACTTACTTAAAAAAAAACTCTTGAATGCCTTCAGCTTCAAGAGTTTTGAGCACCTTAAAAATGTAAGGCAACTGTAAACACTTTGTTGAATAGATATGTTTACTCTTTTTTGAATATTCTTCAGAACTGGACCACAGCTGCTTAACCCAGCTCTGATTTGAATCCTTCTATAAGATTGATGATGACAAATTTTGATCCACGGGGCCTAGGGGCATGGCTACGTGATGTGACTGTGTGCAGGTGGGGGAAGAGCATTACAGACAGGTGAAAGTTATGGGTGACATTTCTATATAATATATACAGAATTCTGAAAGGATCAAGCGTAGCCATGACAAGAAAATTAACACTGTGATTTTACATAAAACACTGTAATTTTCCTTTTGACCACCAAGGGCAAAATGTGCCTGTTGCTCTAGATCAAGCCTCACCTACAATGTACAAAAAATTCCAAGATGTTTTGCAGCCTCACGAGTCAAAGTCACATGAATGCTACCTTTTTTACCACATAGGCAATGATACGAAATATTCCTCTCTAAAGAATCCAAGTGACAAATAAACAGTTTATTAATGCTGTAGTTTCCTAATAACAAGAATCTCCTTTAACATCGATGCACATTTTAATTCTGTGGTTTTGGTTTAAGACTAGATTTATCCATCTGGAAATGTTTCCCAAAGTCTGTGGAGCCCTGTGGTATTTAAAGGTCATGCATCTCTTTCAAAAACAAGAAAAAAATAATAATTCAAGATCCAATTTTTCATTCAAAGAACAACAAAAATAAAGGTATAATTCTAAATTTTAGGGGTTATCCCATTGTTGAGTTAATTGACCTTCCACTTAACTGTAAGGATCTTCTAGAATCATAGATATTAAGGGTGCAAATGATGGTTTTTTTTCAATCCAATCCACTGCCTTAAAAATGTCTAGTCAATACCAAATATGAGCCCATTGATTACATAACACCTGATGCAAACTTGGTCAAATACTCTTGTTAACCTCCCTCCCCTTCTGGAAAGGTAGAACCAAAAGCAGCCTCCATGCTGTGAGAAATTGAGTGTTTGGGAAAGATCTCAAGACCTTGTCATCCAAATGGCATTTGAAACATTGAGTCAAGTTGAACACCTGGCTCCATTCTACTTTTTCCAGAGAGAGAAGACCTGTTACTAAAACAAGTAATGACTCAGTGTCTTATCTAGAACATGGTGTTCTCTCAAAGCTCAATATTCTGGCTCTAGTGCCAGACATAGTTGGCAGGGGAGAAGTCGACACCACTTGTGCATCACCAGCAGCATTTCCCACAAAGTTGGGTGATGTCACTGCAGCTCTTATTCAGAAAACAACTTTCCCAGCTTGTCCAGGGAGTACTGACAAGGTTATTACCAGAGGCAGGTTGCTAGAGGCTGCAGCTGACAACAAAAATGAGGATATGTGAACATTAATATCCAAAGAGACAGCTACCTGCTGGAAGCACTTGCCTGGAAGAGGTGCTGGGACTGTATAAATATAACCCTCTCTTCGTCTCATCCCAGGAAGTTTTGAGGCCAACCCAAATCTGCAATAGCTGGGATCTAACAGGTAACAACAGGAATCGTCCTTTTGTTATTGTGCTGTAAATAAATTTTCCATGTGGAAACTTGTTAACCCTGGCTGTGGCTTCCATCTCTGCTTATATGCAAGACCTCCACCAGCAAATCAATCCTTATATTGTAATGGCACTCACTTGACAAGGAGTGTTTGGCTTAGTGCACTGCTATTTGTTCTGTGTGCAGCATCACAGAGGGATGTGGTGTGTGAGAAAACCAGGCAGAGGAGCTGGTTGATATGCACCAAGGACAGAGAGACCTGGCTCTGCAACAGGGTGGTTGGGTGGAGGAGGGCTCTGTTGCCCTCAGTGCTTTGTGACACACTGAAGATAAACAATGAAAATTCTTTAAAAAAACAATAAAAAAATAGAGATGGTCACTTCTGAATATATCTCTTGTAAATAATATTCATTAGTTTGTGCCTCTGATTTTATTTGTTTGGACATTTGCATTTCCCAATTAATGGGTTAAGGGTAAGATTACAGACTTGGAGAGCTATGGGCACACAGATTTGGCTGCTGTCTTCAGAGCATCTTAGAGCACTGCCCCAAAAAATGCTGTGTGCAGAAGCTTTCCTGACCCAGCAGGCACTACCCTAGCTTACATTTCCCTGAAGCACTGTCTCTCTAATGCTTCTTGCTTGATCTGACAAGTGGAGGAGCAAAGAGAAGAGGAGAAAATTCCTGTCTGGAAAAGTGGAGTCCACTACACAACTGGTTCATCCCCAAACTGGCAGTGCAGATGAATATTCCCAATTCTACTCCCTCAGTGGGACTGCTGCCTCTGGATGACCCAGAGAGGAACAGTAAAGGTTTTGCAGCAACCTGGAGTCAAAGGCTGGGAGAGTTCCTGCTCTCTCTGATAGTCCAGGATAAAGACATTCAGAGAGCAGTACTTAAGCAGAATTTAATTTAATTTTTATTGGTTTTTTAGTCCACTTTTAAAATTTTTATTTAATTAGTTATTTAGTTTGATATGACTCTTAGCATGAAGCTGGACTCCATTGCTTGACCTTGGAGCTTTTTGTACTCTGAGTTTAATTGAGGAAGTGCAGAGCTCCAGAAATTCTTACCCTGGCCTTGGGCTTGCTCATGCAACAAAAGACATTGAAGTGCAGAGGAAAATTAGGTGAGATATGGAGAGTAGTGTCTCAATGCTCACTTTGCCTACAAATATATTCTTAAATAAAAGGGAAGAAGCAGAGCATATAGCTTTATAATCTTCTCTGTTAAAACTTTTAGGCCAGCTTCTCTGCCTAGTCACAAGGAATTCTGAGCCCTTCTAGCTCCTGTTTACATCCTGGTACAAAATCAGTGTCGTTCTTTCTTACAGACTCAGATTCAGCTGCACATCCACTGTGCAGAAATTTCCTAACATGAGAAATGAAAACTGAGCTAGCTCTCAGC
Source organism: Diglossa brunneiventris (assembly GCA_019023105.1). Classification (NCBI taxonomy): domain Eukaryota; kingdom Metazoa; phylum Chordata; class Aves; order Passeriformes; family Thraupidae; genus Diglossa; species Diglossa brunneiventris. The sequence goes on from CM032382.1 coordinate 61,352,843, forward strand.
TGGCACCTCTAAGAAACCTGGAGTGCAGGTATAAGGTCTGTTCTTTATGAGGTGACCTTCTTGGAAATAGATATTTTTTAATTTTCTTTTTGCACAAGTTTCAAAATAAAAGAAAAAAATGTGGAAAAAACAATAAACAAGCAAAAAAAAAAAAGGAGAGAGAAGAACAAAAGAGAGAAAGAGAGGAAAAAAGAAGAGAGAAAAGAGAGAGAAAGAAGAGAGAGAAAGAAGAGAGAGAGAGAGAGAGAGAAGAGAGAGAAAGAGAGAAAAAACAATCTAGAAACAAACCTGGAACCAGTAGACCAAGACTACCTTCAGGTAGTGATGCCAAAGATGGCCCAAATAAGAAGTGTTTTCAGAGGGCAGAATCCCTTCTCCAGTCTTCTTCTCTCACCACATTCCATTTCTGATGTGAAACTATGGAGTATATCAGCTGCCTCTGGCCTTTTATTGTCAAGGCTTGATTACTTTCCTCCATCAGAACCAGGCTTCAGGCTGCCTCTGATCATAGCTGAGTTGAAACAGGTGGCATCTGATCATACAGAACGGCAGGGCTGTTTTTCTGAGACTTTAAGAGACACCTCCAGATATGCTTAAAATTTTCAGGTTTTTTAGCTGTGGCTAGAATTGGAGAAAAAAAAAAAACCAACAAAAAAAAAAAACCAAACCCAAACCGGTGTGTTTCAGTATGAATTGACTAAGCTAGCTTCAAACTGTGGATTGCTTGGCTTGTCTTGCACTGGCATTAGACTTTAAGCAGCACTGCAGAACAGGTAAAAAACTGTTAATACATCTCCACCTCATCCAGGAAAGTCAGAGGACAGAGAGGGTAAGCACCCATCTGTCTGCAAGACTATATAGACATTCACTCTATCATGAGCTGGACTTTGTTAATGTGTAATGAAATTAATTAAAACCTCTCCCTTCCCCAATATTGGTTAAATATTATGACTCACCTGCTTGCCTTCTGAGCATAATAAAACTTGGCAGGATTGGAGGAGGGGGGAGACATGGAGGAAGAAGGGGATGTGAGATGTTCCTTCCTCTGTCTGGTTTTTCAGTGCAAAGTCACATTCTGTCATGTTACATACACACCAAAATATTTAGAAATACACAGGGCAAAGATCAGCTTGCAAGTGTGAGTTCATGAACTCTGCCAGTGCACAGATCTCTCTGCCAGAGCAGCACAGCATCCTAGAGGCAAGTCAAATGAAAACAGTCAGAATAATACAGTCAGGTAACAGAAAAGGCAATTGTACCACCAGGACCAATCCCGAACAAAATATATTTTGGCATATATTGAGACCTTGACAAAAGGAAGCCTTCAAGGTTACCACCCGAGTTGACTTAATATTTTTTTTTAATCTACCTTTTTCTATTTATTATTTTTCTTTAAAGGAGAAAGAGTGTTTAATTATCAGTTCTCAAGCAAACAGTGGTTCGGCAAAATGTCAGGTCTCCAGCTGAGACGCCACCAGTTTGTGCTTGGGATTGTGTGCCAGGCGGCTGCATGGACAGGCGAAGACCTCCGACTGCTTGCTGAATGAATTTCCACTCGTGCCTCTCGACATTGATTGAAAGCGAAGGCTGCTGTTGGAACCCTCAGGCTGTCTGAAGAAATACATCCCTCCCCATGCTAGATCCTTGATGAGTGTAACTCCAGCTTCAAGAGAGACCGGGTGAAGTCTGAATTTAACCCTTCTGGCTCCTGGAAGCAAAGTGCTGTCAATGGTTTGGGCTGATAAAGAAAAAGAATAGAAAGGAAAGAGAACAATGAAAGAAGACGCCAATGATTATTTTTTTCCCTATATTTTTCCCACCCTCCTTCTTTTGTACAAAATAAAAGACATCAGCACAACATTGTAAGATATTCTTCTGTTTTCTAATATTAGCTTCTGTGAATACATTTTAATATCCAAAACCAGAAAGAAGGGTAAGAACAAATGCATGAATTTGGCATGAAGAATTAACTGCAGTCTTCTCCAAAGGAAGACATGTTGAACTAGATACACATTGGTGTAAATACATCTTAGAGCTCTCTATGATAGTATTGCCCCAACTGTTTGTACTCTCCAAGATTAAAATTTCTGTAATTCTTTGGCTGTGCAATTCCATTTGCCAAAAAACCAAATTTGAGTTACATACCATACCTCAGGGTTAATTTATGTTCTAACAGATACATCTGATTACAGAGGTGTAAATGGGTGTTGTCCCATTAGTGCCACCATTCCATTCTTTGGAGGAATATAGCCCATAAAATAAACCAAAATATTTTAGTGACAACAAGCATTTTGATTCACTTTTATCAGGCTGTGCATAATTTCTCCTAGAACTTATCAATTCACACTTTATTTTTCATACTGGGAATGAATTGCTATGAGAGCCAGAAGAGACCGAACTCTACATTGAACAATTAGTTATGTGTTGTCCTTTTGGTCTTGCCCTTCCTTCCTTCCTTCCTTCCTTCCTCCCTTCCTCCCTTCCTTCCTTCCTTCCTTCCTTCCTTCCTTCCTTCTTCCTTCCTTCCTTCCTTCCTTCCTTCCTTCCTTCCTTCCTTCCTTCCTTCCTTCCTTCCTTCCTTCCTTCCTTCCTTCCGCCACTTCCGCACTTCCGCCACTTCCGCCACTTCCGCCACTTCCGCCACTTCCTTCCTTCCTTCCGCCACTTCCTTCCTTCCTTCCGCCACTTCCTTCCTTCCGCCACTTCCTTCCTTCCTTCTGCCACTTCCTTCTTCCACTTCCTTCCTTCCTTCCTTCCTTCCGCCACTTCCTTCCTTCCTTCTGCCACTTCCTTCCTTCCTTCCGCCACATCCTTCTGCCCCTTCCTTCCTTCCTCCACTTCCGCCACTTCCGCCACTTCCTTCTGCCACTTCCTTTTTCCTTCCCTCCTTCCCTTTCTCACTTTCTTTTCTCTTTCTCTCTTTTTTCCCTTCTTCTTTTCTTCTCTCCTCCCTTCTCTGTTTTCTCCTGCCTCACTTTTCAAGGGTCATATTTTGACTCAGTAGTTGTACGTCACGTACCACACTGAAGTTTTCTGATACATCCCTGAGAGTATTACACTATCTGCAGTAAAACCTGCAGACAAACCAAGGAAATCACTGCTACTGCAGACCCTCATACATGTCAGATAGAAAATTTAAAAAAAAAATTGAAACATTAAGCAGAAACTCCCCTATGTAGTAAAGATGAAAACCACAGTTCATTAAAAAATCACATAAAATAAATAATATATCTACACATCTGTTTCACTGCTAAGGGTAATCAAAACCAGCACTGATTATCAGGGGATTTTATTTAAAATTTTCCTCTAAATTCCTGACATAAACACACCTTTCTAAACCAAGCTACATAAAAACCTTTTCCTTTGTGCCTTTGGATTTTTGTCACATAATATAATCTAAACCTAAAATACAAATAATACAGTTTTCAAAAGAAAAAAAAATGCAGCAGGAAAACAAGTAAGTTATTTGTTGTGTATTATTTTTGAGTTTAAATTTAATTAAATTAAAAAAAAAAAGCCCTTACTTTTTAAAAGTATAATTTTGTCTCTCCTTTCCCAGAACGGAAAACCAGGAAAGTCACATCAAAGTCAACATTTTTAGTCAAATGGAGAAATTTTCTTTGCAAGTAGCATTTCAGTATAACGCTAAAAGAAACCCATTTGCTTCATCGGTTGATGACTCTAATTAATGTTCTCACAACATGTGGAGCTTAAATACTCCCTAGTGAAATTAATGAAACTCCTGTTATTGGCTTGCCTGTTGGATTGGACCCTAGAACAGGATGAAGAAAGAGGGGGGACTCTAGCCTTGGTTTCTGTCCCTGACATCCATGAAATATTTGGAAATTCTGATATTACCCTCAGCCTCTGGGCCTGCAGTTGCTGGTCATAAATTAAAACCAAGAAGCTTCTTGAAAACCAACTTGTGCATATGGGATGGGGACGTTCTGGTGCTGTTATCCAGTGGTGAAACATGGTCTTCAATTGCATGAAATTACTGAGCCTTCTTCTCTGACCAGAAGGCTACAAGGAGGCACATCCAAAATATTAGGCAGACAGATTTCTCATCCTCCTGAAGCAATAATAAATAAATGACTCACCTCCTGCATCTCTCTCTGCTGCACAGGACATGGCTGTAGTGCTGCCCCTCTCCTGGGGTGCTCACCTTGCATAGAACCATGAAGTGGTTTCTGGCTGTGGTATCTCTCCCAGAATTATCTCAGTAATTTCAAAATAGCTGTGCAGCCCCAGCCACTGGAGCTCTCCCCCTGGGTAGTGTCCAGTAGCCCCCCACAGGCACTTGGGCCGTACATAGGGAATGTGCAGTCTTCCACTTGGGGATCCCCTCAGTCCACCCAGCCCAACCTGAGGAGCAGGGAAGTTGCATTCTGTCAGGGTACAGGAATGGAGATTTTGGGTTTGTGGAGAATGTCATAGCCAGTGAGACATCAGAAGAAAGGTGTGTGGTAGAACACCTCTTGTCTCCCTGAAAAGAAGCGAGCCATATGCATTTAATTCAAAGAAGGGATGTATGAGACTGCCCCTGATGTGGGGTCCTGGCTACCAGATACCAGGTGATTGAAGCAGACGCCTGCAGTCGTGATCAGTAGCTTGAGTCTGACATACGGCCAGGATTTTCTGACAAACCTCAGTATTCAGCGTGGGGTTTTTTCTCCTTTCTCATCCCTTGACTTTTCTTTGTGAAAACATTCTTTGAGGTGCCTTGTACCTTTATTTCATCATACAGAACAGCTGAGGTGCCCTAGAGGTCCAGTAGTCTGTTCTTTGAGGCAACGACTGTTAAGTTATCTTCCTTTTTTTTTTTTCCAGCACCTTCCACGTTATGTGATTTAAAGGGCAGGTAAAAGGCCAATGTTATCAGACTAATACCTGAAAGTAATTAGTACACACAAATAATCTGAATTTGTTTAAAGAATTAATTTTCATCATTACTGCAACTCACACTTTCTACTGGTTTTCCTCTCTATAGCTGGCAAATATCAAAGGCTTGCTCTTGTATAAAGCATACCAGAATATATATTTCAAAAGTTTGGGTTTTTTTTTTTGTTTTTTTTTGTTTTTTTTTTTTTTTTGAGAAATTAATTAATCTGTTAAAATTAAAGAACAAGGAGCAACTTGTAAATTCATTGTTGGTATTTGTTTACACTTTCAGGAAACTGAATTATCTACATTGCCATATGACCCTGCGTATTTGCTGTCTGTGACCACCCAGGACACATAAAGGAAACTTGTTCAGACAGGTATTTCACCTCATGCACAAAATTTAAATTGTGAATTTTTGGCTGCTGAAAATGGGTTTTTGCAATGTTGAACACGAAAGAAAGACATTCAGATAGAATCTGCTTCAATTCCAGATGCTAAAATGAAGCACCTTGTCCAGTTGGACTGAGACATAAATGCATCACTGGTTTATTCACACAATTGTCTGCTGGAAGTTACTGAAAAGCAAGAACAGATGGCAGGAAGCTGTATAAGAAGGCACACTTCTGAGCTCAGGTTTATAAGGCCATTATAGGAATACAGCAACATCTAAGACTTTTTTTCCTCTTCTTCTTCTGTTTTAGAAATTACTTGAGCCTTCTGGCTTGATTGTGACTTCCTAAGTGTAATGAAGAAATATCTGTAGAAGTAATCCTGTAAATGCACAGTCCTGTTATATGTTTACTCACATCAGCAACATTATTCCTCCAAATAGCTCTAGGTGAGACAAGAATGGTCTAACTCCAGTATAAAAGCTCTGTGAATGTTGCCTTAACTTAGTTCTGTTATAGCACAGATGTTAAGATGCTTGCAAAGGGTGGGAAACTCCCCTGAAATTTGGAAAACAGCCACATGAATTCTTGGATGGGGCTTGGAGCAGCCTGATCTAGTAGAAGGTGACGCAGCCCATGGAAGGGGAATGGAGTGGGATTATCTTTAAGGTCCCTTGCAAAGGATTCTATAATTCTATGACTCCTCAGCCTTAGTATCTGACCCTAAAGTCTCATTTTGGAAAAAGGAGTTTTAGGAACTTCAGCAGAAGTTGCATCATGTAAATTGAAGCCCTGTCCTGCCTGCATCTTATGGGACTGTAGGAATATTTCATATAGCTCATATCTAGGTTTTGCATCTTCCATTGTAAATAAGTGGTACTGTTGTACACGGCATTCTGTTAAAACTGAAACATGTTACATCTATTACAAAAGCTCTTGTTGCTAGCATTGCACATGACAATTCTTTCATCAGAATAACTGAATTATTAAGGTTGCAAGTGACCTCTAAAACCACCGAGTTCAATCATTTATCCAGCAGTGACAAGTTGACCACCAAGTGTGACTCTAAGCACCACATTCATATATTTTTTGAACAATTCTAGCAGATGGTAATTCCACCACTTACCTGGGCAGCCTGTTCCAATGCCTGAGCACGCTTCCAGTGAAGAAGTTATTCCTTATATCCATTCTAAATCTTCCTCGGTGCAACTTGAGAAGATTTCTTCTTGTCCTATTGCTTGTTATGAGGGAAAAGAGATTGACTCCCACCTGTCTACTACATCCTTTTAGGTAATTGTAGGCAGCAGGGATGTCTCTCTTGGGCTAAGTGTGAAATTAAAGATGTATACTCTACTTTACCCTAATGTAGAAATTGAGAGAGCAATATTT
>CM032382.1:61359604-61469151 GCA_019023105.1 Diglossa brunneiventris
GAGTGTGTGGTCTTCTGTCCAGCCTGGAATAATCAAAGTAACATTTGCAAGCAGGTCATCCAGTAAGGAGGTTTAACAACATGTATTTATATTGTTCAGTCAAACGGGAGGGGAAAAAAATGTCTTTTAAAATCTGATAAGTTCTCTTCCATCTGCCTTCACCATGACTGCTTTCAATTCTGCTGAAGAACTCATTTGCTCTTTCTCATTCCAAGCATCCCTTTTCTTCTCTTTTCTTCTCTTTTCCCCTTTCTTTCTTTTCTTTTCCTTTTAGGTTCTCAATTTTTCTTTTTTATCTTCTACCTCTTTGTTCCTCTTCTCTGTGGACCCCTCTGCTGAGATCAGATTTCTTTTGTTTTTGTCAGTGTCATTTTCACTTTCTAAAACTCATTATTTCTTTTGATGACCAGCATTCATACTTCTATTAATTCAGATATAAAGAAAGGCAGTATGTAAAGAGAATAGCTAATAACTTCCCCTGTTAATGTTTCAGCCTGCAACAGGAGCTGACATCCTCAGGAGGACATGGTAACAGGTTTTGGAGAAACTTGAGAGGGACCTGCCATGGAAATTAACAGGAGAGACCCTAGTCACAGAAAGAATAGCAAATTCTTCCCTGGGCTGGTGACAGCCCCTTAACTCATTTGCGTTTTCTTCTCAGAAGCGTGACAGAAAAAGCCTACGGATGGGAAAAGGAGATGCAAGGATTGATGTTCAAATATCAGGAAAATGGACCAGATCCTCAACTGGCATAAATCAAGGCAGGCCCACAGGAATCAATGCAGCAATGCCAATTTACACCAGATGAAGACCTGGCTCGATAAATCTATCACTCTCCGGATAAAGGGGTGATTGGGGAGGGGGAATGCACTATGAATTAGTGTCTTTTCAAATAGCAGTGAAAGAGAAACATGTCTCCTTCTTGTTGCAGAGGGGTAGAAGTGCAAAATGCTTCACTTGAAGCAAAAGTCTATCCCTTCTTGCATACCTTGCTCCTGTTCCTGTGAAGGAGGAACGTGCAAAGTATCAACTCCAGCGCTTGTCCAAAGGTGCAAAGGAGATAGAGACAATGATTCCATATCGTGCAGAGGAGGCTAATAACAAATTCCTCTTTAAATGCAAAGGAAACAACCCTTCCTTAAGGGTTTCGCTCTGAAAACCCCAGCCAGAGTGTTCTAAGCTGGGGTGTGGCACGTCTTCTATCAGTCATACAGCTATTAACCTATAGCTCCCCAACTTCTGGCCATTTGTGGTAATTAAATGAAATACTGCATTTTCTTTTTCATAACCTTTTGTGTATCTTTTGTGTTTAAAATAATGGTTTTGGGCTTGCTTCTGGTTTTTGAGCTATGTGATGTGAAGAGAGTGACATCTTGGAGGTGTTGCTGAAAAACAAAATAATATGAGTGATTTTCCACTTTCCTCCCACTGGTGCTCTCCTAATATTTACTTTTCCTCACTTTCCATCCCTAATATCAATACAGATAAGAGGGAAGTGAGGAGCAGCAAGATGACAATTCTGAAATAAAAAATTCAAAGAAAGCAATGGGATTGTTTCTTTCCATTTGAGGAGCAAAATTCTCAATTAAAAACGTCGGAGAAAAAAGCAAACAAAAGTTGAAGGTTGGGTGAATAGGAACTCTTACTTAGTTTTTAATATTTTAGATTGACTTTTTCATTTTGAGGGGAAATGTCTTGAGAGACAACAAATCGCTTTTGGATATTGTCATTTATGCCATGTACTATTAGAAATCTCCTTTATAATTTGCTGGAAAATTCTTTCTTTTGTTTTGTTCTGTGTGTTTCTTTTCTTTTCTTTTCTTTTCTTTTCTTTTCTTTTCTTTTCTTTTCTTTTCTTTTCTTTCTTTTCTTTCTCTTCCTAGTTTCTAATGTATTTTGAATTTCAGTGTAGCCAAAGAAATATAGTGCATACCAGCCAAAACTAAATACCAGCTGGTTGTCAGAAATTAACATGGGCTGTTACTTTCCCAGTGACAAAATTGAGCAATTTCTCATTTAACATAACAAAGAAAGAAAAAGAAGCTATCTGATATAAGGACAGAAAAATGAAATGCAATATACATGAAATGGCAAAATTACATTCAGACTAAAAATGAAAAGTTTCTGTTTCTGTTCATCTCTGGGAAATTAATGGGGAGAACAAAAGAGGCAATGCTTCCATTTGGTTTATTGATAAAACTTGAAAAACTAGCAAGATCCAAGACTGAGCAGTTCCAAACCATCAAAGCAGGGAAAATCTGTCTCAACTAGACCAGGGCAGCTAACAAACCCAGACAAACCTGTTTAGCAGATCAAGAAGGTTTTTATCAATTTGATTGAGAGAGCAACAAAGGAAACAAAGGAATTTACCTTTCTGACTAAGAAGGTCCTCTTTAATTTTACACCTCTAATACATAAAGTCCCTGCATTTTCAAAAATTATTTGGTATTAAATCTTTCAATATCCCTTGTTAACAGACAAGCTCAGATAGACCGACCCAGGATGAGAATTTTTCTGTGTGAATTCAGATGTTTGGTTTCCCTTCCTCTTGTCTCAGGGTTAAGAGACCATCCTGTCCACACAGAATAGGTCTCTGAAAAATACTGAATTACACCATAGCTAGAAGCCCATATATCCATCTTCTGAAAAGATATGAAGATTATAATATTTCTCACCCAAACAATTCATAAGGATAGATATGGAAAAAAAAAAAAAAAAGAGAGGGTCTGAACCTTGCTTAACTCCAAAGACCATAGGGAATAAGATGTTAGTTTCTCACTGTGGTTTTAACTGAACGTATGCACAAGCTTGACTTCAGAACACAGAAAGTCTGGAGTCACAGAAAAACCTTTTATAGTTCCTCTCTTTTACCAGGGCATGGTTATATTTCTCCTTCTTTTCTGGCTCTATTTTTTTTTTTTTTTAATTACCCAGATATCCAGGCCTTTTCTTGCTGACTTTCTCTTTTCTATTACTTCTATTTCTGCTTCTGCCCTTTCAACCTTTCATTCCCACCCCCTTTTTTTTTCCGAACAGCTGCAGACAAATTCACCCTTCCTCCTTCCTCACCACTGCTGTATTCTGATTCAGACCACTATGAATTTTTCCACCCACAAGGTCCACATTTCTGATTTATTTTGTGTGTGACCTGTTGTGGCTCCCATTGTTTCAGCTGCTTCCTAGGAAAGGACCATTTAATTGTTCCCTCATTATCTCCAAGAGGAGGTGGCTGCTAGTCACACCCACTTCCCCCACCATAATGAAGCTATGTGGTTATTTTCTTCAAATTAAAAATGCAAGAAAATAGGCAGATGTAACTCCATGGAGGAATGGAACATCAAGGATGAAGGAAAGAAGGAAAGAAGGAAAGAAAGAAGGAAAGAAGGAAAGAAGGAAAGAAGGAAAGAAGGAAAGAAGGAAAGAAGGAAAGAAGGAAAGAAGGAAAGAAGGAAAGAAAGAAAGAAAATGGTTACTGAATGGAAATCAAAACATAAAGATGAATGCAGATTTTAAATTACAAAAATGTTCTAAAAGGTCCCCAGGGAGGGATGCAGGACTTTATTTGGAAAAAGACAGTCTTACCAGGGGTTACAATATATAAACATTGAAAAGCTCCCTAACAGGTTAGCCACACTGCTAGATGTCAAAGTGTTCTTTTCAAGATCCAACTTGCAGCAAATTGACTGTGAAAGGAAGGTGGAAAAAAAAGAAGAAAGGAAAAGAAAGGAAGGAGAACTGCTTGACAGAAGGCCTTCAACCCTCTTTTTTTTCCCTCTTCATTCAGCCATACTGCATATAAATGCACTTAAACATCTCTGAAATTCCTTGCTCATACAACCCCTTAAAACTGTCTTGGACTATGATTTTCTCAAAAACTTACCTCTCTTATTTCTGGGTGAGAGTGAAAAAAAAATTATATTCTCCCTGCCAATAACACCTCTATGAAATGTCCTCAAAGGACAGCATTTCTTGCACCTATGTTTTTTTTTTCTCCACAAGGTGCCATCTGCTGTAATGCGTCTCTATTTTAAGCTTTAGAGCCACGTGACTTAAATCCACATAAGTGTTGATTGTACATGATTGCCTTTATTGATTCTTCCTGGGACACAACTTACCTGCATCCCACTTCAAGTATAGTTTTAGTCTGGACTTTTCTTTCACTCTTTCTTTAATACTTTCTTTTTCCATCTTTCCAATTTTGTGGCTGTTCTTTTTGCTGTAGTAGTGCCTGGGAACTTTAGACAGTTAGAAAAAAAGTCCTATTAAGCTATATGTGCAACAAGCATTTTTGTGTGAATATAAAAAAAATATCTTTATCTTTCTCTGAAGGGCACCTTACATTGTAAAAACAACCAGTAAATCCAACAAAAATAAGCAGCCTGAGTGATCTAAAATTAGAGAGAAAATAGATATTGTTTTAGTGAGAGAAAGTGAATATATTAGAGGATAGTTTGAAACAAGTATTGCTGTGCCTTTTTGGTAGAAATAAGAAAGTGTCATAGCCTGTTTTTCTTCAGATCATTAGGTTGCAGTAACAAGTAGATATTGATGCTGTTTCTAACTCTTTTTTGCCAGACTGCTTTCAGGATAACAGGTCTTTTGGTTATCTCTCATGGTACTTAATTGAGACATTTAGGTGGGTGGTTTGGGCTTTTCTCCAGGTTATTTTTCTGATCAGTGGAATTTGCCATCAACTGTTATTTTTTCTATTTAGTTTTCTCCTTCCTTCTCTCTAACAAACTCAAAGGTGATACTGCTTTCAGCATTAGTGGGTTTTTTTGGTATTTCTATACAGATCTGAATTTTAATATATAATCTCATGTTCAGCTTCTTTCGAATTATTTTAAAATTAAAAACTGACTAGTGCTTCCTCCACTGTTTATAATTTAGATCCTTTTCTATGCAGGGATTGAACAGGTATCCCATAAGCCAGAGAAATCATGATTAAATCAATGTGTTATTCATATGCTTAGAGTTAGGCACCTGGTTACACTGTTTGCCTAGTGAGCAGCTGAGTGAGTTAAATGTCTCATGTACATCCTGGGAACAAATCTCCAGATTTATCTCCAAAAACAGTTGCTAATGCTTAAATGATATAATTTCCCTGTATTCAGGCAGGAGGGAATGTGACTCCTCTTGAGTAGGATTTGACTTTAAAAAGTAAACAGGCACTTGAGAGGAAAGATCCAGAATTTTCCCCGCTTTTATTTGATACTATTTTGGTCTTTTTTTTTTTTTTTTTTTTTTTTCCCCTCCTTTTCTTTTCTTTAAAAGATGGACTTAAGCTCAGATCATTTGCAAGACTTTTGGATATAGATCAGCAACTATACACAGGGAGTATGAATCTTGAATCTTCCATTTCACACTCGGCCTGAACAGGGTAATAGCTTGAGGTGCTGTCAGGACCTTCATCTGCAAGAAATGATGAGAGTAGCAAACTTTCTGTGATTACACAGCTGGGAAACAGGCCGTAGGATCTTTGGATGACTGAACCAGAGAGAGCTAAAAAAGCATTTGATTTTTACTATTTTTTACATGCGTTCACGCCAGAGCTGATGACTCAAAGGAAGAAGGCCTCTTTGAGCTTTCCCTAAACGGGAGGAGGATGAGGAGATAAAGCACAGGGCTGAAATTCAGATCATTAGGTTGTGGCATTGCCCTAAGATGCTTGGAAGTCTTTTTTGAGGATGGGGTAGCCAGTGACCTTTGCTATTGTTGTGTGTGGATGGGAAGAGAGAAAGAAAAGGGAGAGCTGAGGCCACAAGACTTCCAGGTTTATCAGATGACTGGGGGGAGTGACCAGGACCTGGGAGGAGCTGTGCTCCAGATTCCCACTCCATCTAAAAACCCATTAAAATCTTGTAGGTTTGTATGTTTTGTCTTTTATATAGAAGGATTTTATAGAGACTTTTTGTTTCATTAAGAATTAGATAAAAATTCTATTGAATTAAAGACAATCAGAGATCCTTTGGAGTTTAATGCAGAAAATGACTGATGGACAGAGCTTAAATGGTAAGAGCTTTCTCTCCAGAAAGTTACTTTTCCCCCAGACTTTTTTCAGCCAACACTACTGAAATATATTTAGTATGTAATGTAGCATGCAATCATATATCAAAACTAGCTAAAGAGAAAAAAAGAGGCTATTTTAAGGAATATTCAGTTCAACATGTCTACTGAAGGAACTAGAAATAGAATTTTTATTTTATCTTTAAAGTGGGAGAGACATTAACATTTAAGCAAGTTTGTTTCAAGAGGAGCCTCTGAATCATGTGTTTCTGGCTCATCATTACCCATAAAGGATGGGGTTACAGAAAGCAGTCTCAGATACCAGGCCCAGCAGAGTACTCATGAGCTAATTCATTATGGGGGTTTTCCTTTTGTTTTTTTTTTTTTTTCGTTATAATTTAGAAGAATGCAATTAAAACTGAACTTGATAATTAATTCTGAACTGGTGAGAACCAGTTCCAGAGATTATAACTGTAATGCTATGTAACCATTGATATAAATATTCATGAGCTTTCATTGTTTTATGCTTTTTTACGAAGCACACAGCTTATCTGAAGAAGTAAAATTAAAGTACTATTATTTAACATTACAGTGTAAATAAGACTCAATAGAGGGAGACAAAAATATATGCACCGTAAAATGTAACGTACGTATTCTATAAATATGTTTATGAGTATCCATGCATTTGAAATTGTGTGCTCTGTGCTGGGTTGTGTACTTCCCTATATTGTGTGCCAACTTTGGGGGTCAGAACTAGAGGATTTTTAGGGTCTCTTCCAACTCAAACCATTCTATGAATATATGTATGACTGCATAGCTGGATTATTAGACATTCTTTTACAAGCATATACAGTCACACACATAAAACTGTTACACTCAAAAGCATATGTGCACATATTCTCAGAATCTCCCTTATCCATAAATACAACAGTGGAAAACTAAACAAGTTTGAATCTCAACCGGGGCACTACATGGTGACTGAAATTCATAGAAAATGACTTATTCTACCACCAAAAATCAGTCAATATATAAAAATAATCATGCACAGCTGATGACACAGTAAGAAAACAGCCTGTCTTATTCCATTCTCAGGTCAAGATGTTCAAATTAGCTGCCTCCAGAACAAATTACTTTTACACATGGAGCCTTCAAATATGAAAAGAAAAAAAAAAAAAAAAAAGCTGACAAAGAGTGCCTAAAGGAAACAATACATCTAGAGGAAAGCTCAATACCAGCTAGATGGAAACAGGCAAGGAAGTAATGGAAACCAAAATAATCTACAAAGATTTTCAGCCTTTTAAGTATAATCTCTGAGGGTTTTTTTCTTTTTTTTTTTTTCTTTTTGTTTTCTTTTTTAAATTAAACTAGAGATACAATGTCTTAAACAGAAATGTTCTGTGTAATGGTGGACACCTGGGGAAGCTGGCTGTAGCTTAGACCCTCCAGTCAGCAAACATGATATTCAAATTGAAAAAAGATTTAAATCTCCTGCACTGGTATGTTCAGTTCATTTATTGTGAGGCACTGAAAAGTCAAATTCGGTATTATGTGATTAAGCTACATCTGTCTCAGCACAAGCAGTAACCATATTTCTTTAAGTTCAGCAGGTGTTTTGCAAAGATTCTAAAGGATTTTGCACAAAATTAGTACCTATAATAAAGCACCAGTGATGAAGAGACAGCTCTTTATATCACTGATATATTATAGTTTTGTTCTAATAAATGTCATTGCCAAATATTTCAAAACCTGAAACAGGTTTGCTGACTGAACTGTTTTGCAAGCATATTTGCTATGCCTTATTGCAAAGATGTTCTTTTATAGACATACAGTTTAGAAATTTTATTTGACACTGCTGACTACTAAATTAGCAGCTTTTCAACTTTTCCAGACTCGTGCAACACAATTGAGATAAAAGGTAAAATGCATAACTTCTGCATTAATTTTTTGTTGGCAGTGTAATAAGAATCCTCAATATGTGTTAATTGAGCCTAGGGTATGTGAAACAAATGATAAACCCTCCCCCTCCCACCTTTAGATGTTCTCTCTCCCCTCACTTTCCTTTTTCTCTTCAGTCTGCACTGAGCCATCATTTCGACATCATTATGGTACAAGAACAGTGAGGTTTGCAAGGAGACATGATCCTGCACAAAGAAATCAAGTATTTGGAGTACACTGCTGCATAGGAGGGTATTTGAGAGAAAAGAAGTAACCTTTACAGCTTTCTCGCTCTTGTTTCTTGCATTTACTGATGGGGAGTAACTTCTCAGGCTATGTGCATGTAAATCTACAATTTCCCAATGCATCAGGGTCAAGGAGAAAATCCTGCTGAATTTCCACTAGAATATACTCACACAGCATCCAAAGAAGTTTGAAAAAGTTTCAAGATGCAGAATTTGGCTGTTGTTTGTCTTTATTTAGAGCCAGATTTGCAATAAGAATACTTTTTCTTTTTAATGTTGATTTTTATATAGAATCCAAAAATCTCTTAAAAAATAATTTTCAACGAGCTTTTTTTTTGATCATTGCAATAAAAGGAAGGAACAAGCAAAAAAAAAAAGAATACTCTCCAATTTTTATAAAAGCATAAAATATTGGGAAGGAGAAATAAAGGATATGTTTTCTCTGGGATTTTTTCAATTGTTTTCCTTCTGAAGAAAGAATTCTGAAGAAAAATTCTATGGCAGTGTTTTTCAGTAATTTGTGACCATTTTCCAACAATGTTCAAAAGCCTGAGGAAAACTGGGACTGTGTGATGATGAGCATAAAACTAAAACATAAAACATTGAGTAGGAGGTTCTGATTTCATAATGTTCTTAGTCAGCAAAGGCCTGAGGAGAACTTGGATTTTTGAAAGTCCATACTGAAAATCAAAAACTTGATTCCATTTGTCTTGGATGTTTAAGAGGGCATGGTGAATGAAGGAAGCTTCTTTGACTTCCATTCTTTTCGTAAAAAGTGCTAGAGTAGACAACTCAAGACCAGCATGTTGAAGAAGATGGTTGTGTTAGTTCTATAGCTTTTAATTCTGTTTGACATACAAATACAGCTTAACAGGTTGTTCAATCTTTCATTAAAACTGTAAGGCAACAGCAAAATATTTTTTTCATATCTGAGAGATATGCAACATGAAGAAAAACAAGCAAACAAAAAAATAGAAACTGCGGCTTAAAACTGCATTTTTGTGGTAAATATGCTTCTAGTTTCTTCTGAAGACTTGTTTAGTTCATCAGCATTTTGCTGTCTGAGTAAGTGGCATATTAAGACCCAGATTACACTCCACTGATATAGCAAAAAACATTTCTGCAATATATACAATTATTTTAGATTTTTCTACTGTCACTGGAAAGACATAAAAGCTTTGCAGTCCCTGCATGAGACAGCCCAACCTTGAGAGGCTTCTATATCTTTTCATCGATTATGGAGGGAGCCTACTGTGGCTGGACTTCTAACTTTGGTATCTGCTGGGTTCCCTTGGCTAGCTAGGATGAATCCAAGCCAAAATCCATGTCAATAGCAGTATCTATGTCAGATTTCTTGGAAGAAAAAATCCCGTTCTCTCCCTCTCTCCTGTCCTCCTCTGACAGCCACCCAACTGGGAGCCTACCTTCAATGTGCACTTTCTCTGGAGCTCTCCAGCTGTCATGTGTGGAAAATGTTAAAAACAAGGAGAAAATACAGAGTGTAGCTCCCAAAATACCCTCTACAATTTGTCCCCAGAGTCCAGCTCTCTCTGCAGAGACCCTTCCTGGACTCGACTGACCAGCTCTGCAATGAAGTGGTGACTGATGGACAAGGCTAAGAAATGTTGTGTATATTTTACAATGTTGCTGTGAATGGATGACTGGGATTTAATTTCAGATTAATTGATCTGCTGTGACCCTGAACAACTGCAAAGAAGTTTCATGAACACACACTTGGCTGCCAGGGTTTTGTTGAAGGGCATAAAAATGAACATCAAAAAATCTAGCATTTGTTGGTTTAGATTTTTTATCCTTTTAAGACCAGAAATAAGCAAGGCCAAGTAGAATGTAAAAAAAACAAACAAAACAAAACAAAACAAAACAAAACAAAACTGTTTGTAATGTTTGTTCTCAGAAATCCCTATCTTTAAAAAAAATTTTAATCACAATTTCAAGTACACTTTTGGTAGTGATAAACTTTTTCACCTCAAACATACATGTATGGAAAGGAAAAATACTGCAAATATAAAGAAATATGAAGGATATTTTTAAGCAATTTTTCTATTATAAAGAAGGTCTTTTATGCTTCAGATTTGCAATAATATTTTTGGTGAAATGCACTTGCTAGTTGGAAAAAGAAAAGAATAAGAAACAAATGAAAGAAAAAGTCAAGGAGGTTTCCATCTTTCTAACCTATATTTTTTAAAAAATAATGATTTAACAATAAAAGTTAAAACAGTTGTTTTCCATTACAAAATACACCAAATTTGTAGTTAGTACTTTGTCAAGAAATTAAATGAAATATGAAAAATGAAGCAATAAAAAATAAGAAATATATTGGAAATTTGTGCCAACAGTGTCAAAAAAAGAATATATGAATCTTATGATTTCCAGACCTGCTCATAATGCATTGTGTCAAGAAAAAATCAGAAAGGTAGGTGATTTTCTCTCTGTAACACAAAAGTTTGCAGTTTAGCTCAGTCTTTCACCTTGTTTTCAGTAACATACTTCAAGAAATAGATCCACCATCTGTAGAGATTTTGGAAGAAGAAATTATTGGAGAGCTTAGAAATCTGTCTTTGGGGTGCGATAACACTGTCAAGTCCTACAGAAGCTGGAAATAATCCCTTCCTGTTGTGACAGACAGAACAAGAAGTTGCTCATTTAAATTGCTGCAGGGAAGATACCAGCTTTGAGATAAGAAGCTTTCCCAATGGTGAGGCTAGTTAGGGGCAAGAGTACAGTTTCATACAGAAATGGTGGGAGTTCCAACTCTGAAAGAATTTCTGAATGCCTTAGACTGGATTTGGCACTGGGCCATAGAGTCAGCCCATCCAACCTCCTGAAATCTCTTTAGGCTACATTATTCTGTGGTCTAATGAAGAATCATTTGGGGGATAATAGAAAAAAGATGGCTATTAACAATGAGAATGCCATTTCCTGGTCTTCCCAAACTTTGTGTATCCTTCATCAGATATCTTTCATCTTTTCATACCTCAGCTTCTTAAAATAATACAGATTCCCTGTTTTTTTCAGGCCATAAGATGCCGATGAAATAGTGTTTAAGAGGATTTCTAGTGTAGTGGGGTGTGAAGCTGTAGAAGAGCCAGGAGAGATGAAATGGTGACAAATATAACTACCTACACAGCCTAAAATAATCTGTGTCTATATATTAGTAAATACATCTAGCTGTGCAAAGCAGGATTATCAATACTGGTTTACAGATAAGAAATGATAGCTCCTTCAAAAGGGAAAAAAAAAGAACAAATTGGAAGTGTGATTTTGAAAATATATTTGAAGTGAGTTAACTTAAATAAACACTTTATATGCTTCTATGAAATAAATGGAATCACAGAATTTCAGAATGGATTGGATTTGAAGGGTCCTTAAAAGCATCTTGTTTCAATCCCCTGCCATGGTCAGGGACATCTTCCACTATCTGAGGTTGCTCCAAGCCCCGTCTAGCCTGGCCTTGGACATTTCCAGGGATGGGGCAGCCACAGCTTCTCTGTAAAACCTATGGGCCAGGGCCTCAGCACTCTCACTAACCTCAATAGACTGGAAAAAAAGAATGTATATTCGTACCAATGTTTATATTTCACTTATTTCAATGGACAAGTGACTGCAACTATGCAATTATTGCTCTCTGACCAAGAATTTAATTAAAATTCCTAGACATCTCTCTTAGCCTCTTCTAAGAGTTTGAGGTTACTGGCAAGCCATTACTCCTAGGCAATGTTACCCGTGTTTTATTCCTGTGAATGATGTGTTTACATCCCTTTAATTTTCAGTCAGGTGACTAAGAGGAATCCATCACTGAATTTCAGAGCTTGCATGCATTCTGCACTGAGCTTTAGTCACAAACAGCAAAAAAATTTTGAGAGTGGAATATGAAGAAGCGGAATTTGTTTTGGAGCAAAAGTGGATTTAAGTTGCTATTTTAGTACATCAGAGGAGTGTTTTTTGTTTGATTTATTTTGCTTTGAGTTTAATTTTTTTTTGCATTGGCTTGGTTTGGTTGTTGTTTTCATTTTTGGTTTGGTTTGTAGTTTGGTTTTGGTTTTGTTTGGTTTTTTTATAGTGTGGCATTTTTTGGTTGATTTGTTGGTTTTTCTCTGTTTGTTTTGTTTTAGTTGTGGATTTTTTTTGTGGTTGTTTAGTTGGTTTTTTTTAAGATATGAACTCTTTGTTATTTATGAAATCCTGACTACATAAAGGACATAAAAAAAATTAATGAATCAGACTTCCAAAACCAGAAGAAAAATCCCAAACAAAAGGAAACCAAACCCTTTCCATGTTATTATAGATACAGGCATATTCATTACTTGACAGCAAATAGTGCAACCAAGACACTGAGTCACCCCATTAGGATGGAAATGAAATGGTGACTACACTACCAAAGTGCAACTCGTGTCTCATTATCAATGTAATTCTAGTCACTTCCATCCCTTTTCCCCAAACTCATATAGGAAATTACTTGCATGGAGCTAGCTTTTTAATGCTGCTTTACAACTTTTGTTCCTGGGGAGGTTTTATTTATTTTGCAACATAGTATTTAATTAAACAAGTTCATTTAGATACATAAGAGAGGAACCTGAGATGTTTTTTGCTTTAGGAAAGATGTCTCATGTTTATGGAGAAAGTGTCAAGGATCAAAAATGACCCAATTCTAGGTCAGCAAATGGATTGCTCTTAGGTGTCTGCAAGAAGAAAAAAAATGTGACTTAGAGTCTTTTAAAGAAAAGAGACTGAATTTGTCCACACTTCTTATGGAAGAAAAAAACTTTAGCAAATTCTGAATCTTCTGAAAATTCTGTCTACTTACAAAATCTTAAACATGAGTCTACAGTCACCTCTCACTTTCTGACATAATTGCTGTAACTCTGTTTAATCTCGTGGTAAAAAAAAAGAATATAAGATCTACCAAGTCAGACCATCTTGTTAAGCTGTCTCCAACACAGTCAACAGTAGGTGTTTGGTAAAAAAAAAAAGTATGGTTTTTAAATAATTTCTTACTCTTTTGAAAGCATTTCAACATTTATAGATATGAAAGTTATGCAACAAAAAAAAAAAAAAATCAATTTATTTATTGCGTAAAATATAATGAAACCTTAATTTAAGATGTGGTAAGTTGGAAAAAACTATGAGAATAGTTTGTTATTCACTTTCTCCATACCACCCGTGGTTATGTTTAATCTGTCTTGCATGTACTGTCATTACAGCAGGAACTCATTTGATCTGGCCAACATATGCAAGCTTGGCTGCCTACAATAATAGAGCTTAATTTACAGTTTATCATTCAGGCTATTAAAAAAAAAAATATTTTCTTTGACATTTAAGAGCTCTTTGACACTTGCCTGCCTTAGACACCATTGTAAATGTCATCCCTAAGGATAACATTAATCCAAAAGATAACATTAATCCAAAAGATAAAATTAATTCAGTGGTCAGACAACTGAAGCCCATGAGAGACCCAAGTTTGCAAAGTCCATTAAAGCAGACTTAAAGAGCAGCAGGACTTTAGAAATCACATAGGTCCTCAGGACTTAAAACTGGTTAAGAAAGCCAGAAACATTCTTAAACAAGTTCAGCAGATAAACTGTATAAAGAGGTAAATATTTTTCATTTTTGAGTGAATTTTCATTTATGAATGAACACCCTTTTCAAGGCAATCCTTCAGTTTTAAGTTTAAATATATGGATAGTTCAGCATCATGTTTTTGTTTTGATTTACTTGTTACCAGGCCCATGACTTTCTAGGTATTATAAAAATTACAAACATCTGTTTAAATGAGGGCAGCAACATCATGGACTGAGTAGGACTTCATAAACAGAAGTTGAAGACATTTAATTAAGAATATTTGCACTGGTTTGAACAAAAGCTATCTTGTTTCTGGCTCTGGTTGGTTCTGAGGCAGCATCTATCAGAAACTAAATGGGCAGATAGAAACACACACATATCCACTCATATGTGGATATGAGGGATTGAGGTATGGGTGTGTATGTTTGTGTACCCTGATCATTAACCTGAGACTCTTGCTGCTGACAAACAGACAACTTGAATGAGAGGTTGTATCCAGAGGCTGAGGTTTACTTAACGTTGCTACATTATCCTCAAGTTCTGTTTAAAAAATGATTGGAATCACTTCCTTATTAATCATACCCCTCCTTTTCTGAAGTGATACAAAAATGATTTTTTTTTCAGATTTGGTTTTTAGCTTTATGTTGCTTTGTTGGGTTTTTTTTAATCTTATTTTGAAACATTGTTGGCCACCCATTGTCTCCAGCTACATTATGTAGTGCATCTAGCACCATGAAGTTGTGGTATTATCAGAGGATTCTAGACATCACTGAAATGCAAATTATTATGATTACAATATTGCATCTGCTCAGCGGGTATTTTAGTTGGAGCCAGAAAAGTTCTCTTTTTCCCTTCCACACACATTATTTCCATCTTTATAGACTTGAGGATGTAAAAAACAAAAGAAAGTAACAATAAAAAGCCCCTGTATGTGTCTTCTGGAAGGGACAATATTTTCATAAATTCCTCTTGAAGCAGACCTTGATTTCATAATTTTTCTTTCTCTGGCTTCTTGGAAGGGACTGAATATTTTTTAAGGAGTGAGGAAAGAGTTTGAAGCAGAGAGAGGGGGGGAGAAGAAGACAGAGAATGGGAGATTCATAGCTTTTTAACTAAAAATTATGTTCTCTAGTTCTTTAAAAAATATCTGCCATGCCCCCAGTAATCCTTTGCAGATCAGGCATTTGGAGCATTGAGTACCAAACCGCCTTCTTTTGCAGCACAAACCATTTGGGAGTCTACAGCCATGTGCGTGATCTCGACATTGTTCACGTAAGGAGGAAGAATTAAATTCCTCACTTCCTGGCAGAGAGTGGAGGAGGATGGAATTTACCTACTGTTGTTCAAGCATGGGGTGATGGCAAGGCTGCAGCTGCTTGGCTCCCCCTTAAACAAACCTCCTAACCAGCCACCATGGAGCATCTTTAGTTCTGTTCCCATGGCAACACCTCTGTCCTCTAGTGCCCATGGTGTCTCTAACATTTTTGACTAGTTGGATTCCTTGGCACCTGCCTCCAGTGCCAGGTCTTGTCAAACCTTATTAGACTGAGAATCCATTTTGGATGCACTAGTGGGAAAAGAAAGCGGACAAATTTAGTTCACCTGAGATCTCTTTCAAATCCCAGTAAAGTAAATTTCTCAAGTTTCCAGCTAAGAGCTGAACTTGCCCAGGGC
This sequence comes from Diglossa brunneiventris, assembly GCA_019023105.1. NCBI lineage: Eukaryota > Metazoa > Chordata > Aves > Passeriformes > Thraupidae > Diglossa > Diglossa brunneiventris. The sequence continues at coordinate 61,375,045 of CM032382.1, forward strand.
AAAGTGTGTGCCTCTGTGCACATGTGTACAAGTATATTCTGTCACATGCACTGCTTCTTCCTTTTTCTCTAGAGTGCATGTGCACCCTCCCACTCTCTTGTGCTCACAGACTAACACAAATAAAAAGTGGGGTTTGTGAAGGAGCAAACTGCCATACACAAACAACTTATCCCCTCAGGTTTTACTCATAAACTCATCACAGACCTCCTTGAAAATACAAAACTACCCATCTCTCTCCTACACCAACACACAGGATCTTTGCATACTTTGTCTTTTCACACACTCACATTTCTACAGTCACTACAGCTCCTCAAATGATATTATTTTGTATAAATACAGATTAAAAAATATTAGAAATTTATTGGTGAGATGAAAGGCTCATTTCTGACCAGTAAGTATGCTCATTATCTAAGAGGAGGAACAGTCTTATAAGTGCAGCTTGGTAAGATTACATCCTATCCTCACGATCCTCAAAGCTATGAACCTACATATTTATAAACAGATTAATGTGTGGGCATTACCTGTGTGCTGGAACCTGCACTGCATTTTTGATGAACATGTTTTACCAGTTAGGGGATATCTGTTTCTACATTGTTCCCCAAACTGACTTTTTCAACCAAAATAAAGTTCAGAGTATGAATTTAAGTGTTTAACAGAGACACATGGTTACTCTGCCCTCCATCTGTGTTTAATGCTGTAGACTGATGACTTTGTTTAGTCAAGTCTGAACGAGATCTATCTGATGATGTCTAATCAAAATAAGTCATCTAAGCTTTTTTAACAGAGACTGGGAGAAAAAGAACTTAAGAACACCATGCTACACAATAAAATTTCCCTTAAATATCTCTTTTTAAAAGGAACTTGAATGATTGAATTTTTCTAAGCACGTAAGTTATAATTGAATCTACAAAAAATGGGTATGCATTTGAATGCTCTTTCAGAGGAAAGGCTTCGATTATTTTCTAAAGTTAACTTATGATGTGCAGAATTCCTACATCAAATAGGCAAAAGTTTATTCTCTTAATACCCTCCCTTAAGCTGTAGCCCTGTCTCCTCACCATATTTACTAAATTTGGGGTTTTTTACTTAGCCAGGTAATAAGCAGTTCTGGATCTTTCTGAACAAATTGATTTTGTTGCGGACCTTATTTTTTTAAAAAATACTCAAATGTTACTGCGTGCTTCTGAGAAGAGTAAAGCTGGCCTGGGTTATTTCCAGCTTCTAGAAAATATTTAAAGTTAGCTCTATCAATATGTTGGGAACCAGTTTCTGTAATCACATAATTCTAGAAGATTTTTTCATGGGAACACCTCTCTTCAGCAGACTATAACTACATGTATTTCTGTTTTGTTGACCATGGTCATAAATAGTGTTCCCAGGGGCAAAGAGCAAGGGTATGAGAAGAAAAAATAATTTTGCAGTTATAGTCACTTCATACTATTGGTGTCCACTCAAAGGTGGACTTCCTATTCTACTCATAACTTAGTAAAATTTACATCATCTGGGTTTTAAACTTCACTAATTAAAGACAATGATCAAAAAATCCCAGGGACCTGCCACCCACAGAACTCAGTGGAGTTGCAAATGCTATAACTTGAGCTATTTGTTTTGTTTTTAGACTATAAAAAGTCTTGGTTTGTCTTCTCTCCTTTTAGAAAACCCGTGGTTCAGTTTATCTAGTCATACCAGCTACGTTCTTTAAAGATAATTGTGTAAAATTACTGTAACATCACTCTATTCAATTTCTCCTTTATAATTCATAACACACAAACATAACAGAAAACTAAATTAAGTGTAGCATACTGAGATTATTTCTCACTGAAAGTTTAGGATAGCTTTTCAGTTTGTCAAGACTTTCCATAGGATAACTGTGTCTGGGAGCCCCCAAATTAATCTGGAGTTCTCAAAACTTTAGGCACCTGGTTTTAAGCTGTCTGCCATAGAAGGGCAGTCTCTTGAATGTCAAAGTAGAAGGATCCTTCCTGCAGGTCATGATGAAATGCTATGCCTTCAAACCAACATGTAGAATGTTTCTAGTTTGTTTTTTCTTTCTTTTAGTTCATATTTTCTTCCCAAATTGAGTTGTGAGTTTCAGACAGAATTGGTTTATCCCTTGTGGTTGTGTGCAACCATAAAAAGAGGCTTTCCTCTTTTGTAATCTCAGACTCATCTGTGCATCAAGATAACCTGAGATCATGACATTCTCATGTTGCTTGAGTTTAGAGGTGATGTCTCCTTCATCAGAAAAGTTTTAATCCCTGGAGAATATCAGCTCTATATCTCCCTCACAAATAGTCTAGGCAGAGAGATGGATAACCTTGATAAATGAAAATTCAACCTTGCAAAAATTCATCTGCTGAATAATAAGATGTAATTTGTACATGCACTTATTAATTCCATTCAAAACTCTGTCAGGAATGTTTTGGAGGCTTCACAGCATTTAACTTACCCAAATCCTACATTTCACATTTAAGACTCAAGTTGAAACAATAAGGTATTTAGACCAAATTTAGAATCCAGAAATGGTAGCAAAAAAACAAAGACTGTCTAATGAAATTATTTTATTATGTCTTATAATTTTTTGGGGAGGGATACAGGAGCTTTTATTCATTTTTTCTTAAACACAGCTAGTATAGGTATAAACCAACTACATTTCTTGACTAAACCCTTCATATTTTGGAAACTTTGAAGACTGAAAAAAGTAAGTATTCCTTCTCCTTTGCCCATTTTGCAGCTTGTGTTTTTCTCCTTGCCTATTTTCCTCTAATGCATTGTAGAAGGGCTGAGGCTGAAATGACATCTAGGACAAAAGTCAGCCTCTATTTCAAGTACAGACTTCTGGACTATCTGGGAAAAAGTGATTTCTATTGTGACCTTAAACCTAAAAACCCTTAAACTTAAGCACATGGAATTAGAGAAACAGGAGATTGACTGCAGGTATGTGTTAGCTCACATTGTTTAGTGCTCCTGGTAGGGTAGGTTCAAACCTGCACTGTACTTCAAAACTCCAATCTGAGGTATAGCTGTTCCTTAAAAGAGTTAGGTATAGTTATTAACCAAATTAATTTGGAAATAGGATTGCAGCATCAAATGAAAACAGGTGTGCATCTTGACACAGAGGGATGAAACTCCGTGGATCAAGACACCCTGAGACACTGAGTACTCTCTCAACAATTCTGTTCAGTTTCACCTTGTCTGTCTATCAATGTGCACCTAGAAAATCCATTCTAGAGGGGTCCTTGCCTTGAACACATCTCAGATCAAACTTTACAACATCTGAAATGTTCTCATTTCTTGAACTGTCACATTGCTAGATTTTCTGGTCCTTTCTACTCTCAGATATAGGCTGGTGCAGTACTTTAATGGAAAAAAAAAGGACCAAGGTGGTATAGGAGATAGATATTTCAGTTAGCAGTCACCCCTAGAAGTCTCTTCCTTTGTAACTTTATTGACTTTAGCTGAAAACCCTCCATTCCATTGCCTCAATCCCATAAATTATTTCAGACCCCTCAGGTGCATGTAACTTTTTGTATTAATTTTTCCTCTAAAGAGAAAACCAAAAAAAGGGAATTATACAGACACACTTGTTAAATCCCCTTGAAAGCACATAATCACTCAGGAAAAAAATTTCAAGCTGTAACTTGTCTTCTGCAGAATTGAGGTGTGTGTATTTGGGCTCTGTCATTAGAAAATCAGTAGAGGAAGAAGCCTTCAGAGATGCTTCAGCTGACAAAGAGTTTTCTTAGGAGGGAATGTTTCCATGACAAATAGAGGGAGCCTGTATGACCAACTTGGACTCAACATCCAGTATTTACAAAGCTGATTAGATGAAGTGAAACACATAGTTGACTAGCTTTGTTCACCTACAGAAAGTATATACCACCTTGCTTATGAATTTAATGTTAGTTCCTTTTCTTTTCCAAATATAATTTATAATTTTTATTATTAAAGAATAATGTTGCATTGTTGAAATTAAGGGGAATTTGTCACCGGCATTTGAAAATATATTATGTTACTGCTCAAATCTGGCTATTTCTTTATCATAAGTTGAGAGCATGCTTACTTCTTGGATTGCTAGGAACTCTTATTGAAAAAGAATGTATTAGGATTCTGTAATGAACTATGTTCCTCCATAGAACATCATTATTATTATCATTATATTTCATGTTGCCATTAGTTTTATTAAAATTTTAATTTTAGCATTCACGCTGCAGAAACAAGAATTAAAACACTAAGTTGAATAAGAGCAATATTCATTGCCAAATTAATAACAATGATCATTGTATATCCTAGCAGCAAAGCTGTGAATAACCACTGACAATAGTAATTAAAATAGTCATACTGTACTAAAACTAAAAGCTGAATCAAGGTGGTACTGAACAAACTGTCTATTCTCCAGTCCTAGGTGATTTGGCTGTTAAATGATTTTAAGTATCCATGTTCCCCAGGGGAAATATTTGATGGAAGAAGCCAAACAAGTAAGACTTGACAAGGTTGTGGGTAAAAAATCAGCAAAGTTGGGGATGTTTTCTCAATTCTTTGCAAGCTAAGATCGCAATTTGTAATCTAAATATCCAGGGTCTAGGTCATTGAAAGAAACAGATCACCAAGATTTGAAAGTGCTTTGGTTCATCAGGATGGATGTCACTGCACAGACGAAATGTATCATTACAATCATTATTGCTGTGCATAATAAAGAATGTTTGTCTAGAATGTTTTCTGAGGGAGACTGACACTGGTACAATCATGGGTGTTCTCTGTAATGGGAAAAACAATTAGTTTTCAGCCATTTGCCTTCCTGGCAGTGCTACATTCTAAATTATATCTCTTGTTCTTCAACGAAGAGACTCTGTAAGAATATTTCTAGTGCAAGACCTTCAGACAATGCGGGTGGATCTGCTCCCCCGGCTCGCTGTCTGCGTCACTGTTTTTGGAACCTATAATCACGCTGCAAGCATCTAGGCTTGAAAGCACTCTCTGATAATTTTCCAAAGCTCCTGCTGGCATTGTGGGAGGTCAGATACGTGAAAATCACTGAGGAGCCTCACTGAGGTGACAATGTGACCTGGGTGTCTTTCTAAAAGACTGCCTATAGCACATGCAGGATAAGGCCTCATGCAAGAATTACTTGGTAAAATTTGTTGGCTTATGATTAGGAGGTCAAATTGTGCACTTGTTTTGGGCTTTCTGAGCCTTACCAAAATGTCTCTCTAACTCCATGTTTGTGTTTCCTGGCAGCAAGAAATGCCAGGAGGGTGTTTGAAAGACAAAATAGAGCACACTTGTGGTGGAGAAAAACATTCACTTATTTCCAGTAAGCAGCAAAATTTATGTACTTTACATGAGAAACGTCTGGAATCCAAACCTCACAGAAGGTCATAAACTTTCCGTGCCCTGGTGGAAATATTCTTCCTGATCTCTAGAGCTGATACCATTATCTGGGCCTGTTTGTGGATGAAGTAGCTTTCCTTGCCCCTTAAGTCAAACTGAGAATGCAGGAGAAGACTCTATTTCAGTTAGAGTTCCTTTCACCTAAATGTTGGCATGTAAAGCCATGGCGGCTGTTCTGAGCTAATCATCCTCGACTCTCCTTCTAAAACATGCTGCCCGGTGTGATATAAAACATATAAACATTGCCTGGTCCAGATTATGCGGAGGTGGATTTGGAGGATTGTGTGGGACATTCTTTACCTGAATAAAAATACTGTTTTCAGAGCAATAACAATCTTTATTATTTAAAAGCTCAGTATTCAGAGAGAAAAATTACAAAACCTTTTCTTTAGAAATGTACTGTTCTTTCTTCACTTGCTCTTTAAACAAATTCTATGTCCTGAAAGTATTTTTTGGTATATTTTCTGGGTATAAGATGTTGACATAAAGGTACCTGATAGATGTAAAACAGACATTTAGATTCATATTCAGATGTTAACTGAACCAAAGGCAGGTCTTTACAGATTTTTGATAAGTCTTACAGTAATATAATATTGGGGGTAGGGTGGAGAGTGAACTAAGTACACTGCAAGACCTTGCAATTATGTCAAGTTTCAACACTTTTGGATGTTACTTGCTGAATTTTCTCAGATTTTGCAGGTAAATACTCCAGTGATTAGTTATGTTGAAATTACAGGTTTGTTTATAATAACACTTTCAGTTAACCTAAAAAAATCCTTAACACTGAAAAAAGGTCGTATCTTCTTTAAATCCATCTCCTATAAACCCAAGAATTTATTGTTAGTGTAATTGAAAACCCATCAGTCTTATAATTCTAAGTTCAGATCTAATTGTTACAGAGTAAAAATATTTCTTATGACAAAAATGTCAACAGTAATGACAATTTAGTTATAACTCTGCATACCACTTAGGTTTTACTCATTTTCATTGTGTTATGTTGACCCATCTCTTTTTCCTAATGGTCCCATGTTGACTGGTTTCATTCAGTTGTAGTGGGATGTTTTGGTTAGCTGGATTGGGAATCCTTTATTGCTTAATACTGTTATATTTATAAACTATGGTTTTATAGTAAAAAAAAATCAAAACAATAAACAAAAAAAAAAAATTAAACACTACTCAGTGTTAAAAAATAAAACTCAGTAGAATCTACTAACTACTGGATTTTTTTGTTTCTGATTTATTGGAAAAAGGAAGCAGATTTTCTAATAAAAATCTAATAATATATATTTGACTTCTTTATAATGCCTTAGGCACTCTACAGATGCCTTTTCTAATAGTAGATTAAGTTGGTTATTTAGTGTTGAGACAAATATTCAGGCCTGGTTTCTGCTTCAAAGACCTTACTGTCTTTGTTTAGATACCTGACATGGAAACGAGAAGTGACAAGTGAAGAAAAGAAACAGCAGGGGAGAGAGGGAGCATAAAAGGATATGGTTTATAGAATTATCATGGAGTTTCTTGAAGGCATGTTCCATCTCACCTAAATTTAGTCATCAAAGCTATATATACATAGCATTAGCAAAGAGAAGACTATTCTCACCTATGGTCAGTGGAGATGATTGGATGCCTCCAGAAAACTATTTAATTTAGAAATTAATTTAAATGTGGATGAATAGCTTTATGGGTGTTACTATTTTCTTTCTCCAACAATTGAAAGACCCTTAGCTCGTCCTGCTTACTTGAGTTTCAGTTTGTGATGTTTTATGCCACAAGTCTCTGTAAGAAGACCACATAGCTAAGAAAATCTATATGATGAAATAAAGGGGCAATGATGAGGAATTACCTTCATGAAAAAAACATGTGTTTTGCGGAGATAGAAGAAAAATTCCACAACTTCTGTGAAAGTTGTGAAGCTGGTATGTTTATTACAGCACTGGACGCATGTGGGAATCATTCCCCTAAAATGACATGCGTACCTCTGTGAACTCCAGACTTCTTTTTATCCCCCTTAGAAATGCATATGCATACAATTTCACAATAGGCTCATACACATTCATTTTACAAGTTTCGCAGTGACTTTTGCTGTTAGATTCTTCTTTATCAGAAGGAATTTCTTGTGTCGTTGTTCTGTTCTGCAGCGTCTCTGTTTTTCTTTTTGCTGTCTTCTTCTTTATCTTCTTGTCTTTTACTGAAGCAGCTTTTCTCTTTGGCCTTGGCTTTACACAGAAAGGCACTTTTCACCCTTTTTTACTCTGGGGGTTTTTACTATGCCTCACATGGAGTGTCGTCTCCTCCTCCACTCCATTTTCAATATGTTTTAAAGAACAACATAGATTGATTCCATTCTCCTCTTTAAATGCACTTAAATCTGGGACTCTCTCAGCAGTGTCATTTCTGTGGTGAGACCCTTCTTGCTCAGAACATTCAGTGAGGGAAGTCCCACCACAGCTCAGCCCTAGGCTTTGGCAGATTGCACAGGCAGAGTGTCTCACACCCTTGAGCAGCAGCACAACCATGAAAGAATAATTTAGAAAGCAAGGTCCATCTCCTAAAAACTTTAATGTCCGATGGTAAACAGACTCAGTGTGAGTTTTCAGACTTCACAGCACTCAATTACTCAAATTCTTGTGTTCCAATTTTTTGTATTACTCAGCTCTTACAAGCTAGACAGAATAGAAGTGGCATTGCAAGAAACCTCAGGAATTAAACCACGTTGCTGAATCAAATCTGATTCTAGGGGTTGAGCAGAAGAAAAGAAGAAAAAGGTGAGAGATGTTAAAAATGAAATTCCAATTGTACTCCTAGACCATGTGTTAGAAGCAAATACAGGCTTAATACATCTGGGTCTAGTTAACTTTATATGGAAATTTTGACAGGAAAATAATCTTATATTCATCAGGGAGTCTACTAGATAAATTATGATTAAAAAGAAGGAATATTACTAGCCTGTTCAGACTTATGCAAGCCTGCAAATGCCAACATCATACAACTAATCAAATCTCTTGGCTGAGATATTCTCTTTTTCCACTGTCTAATGGAAAAGAGAGCAGGAATACCCAGGATTCTGAATGCTGCATAGAAAAATGCTGAAGGCCCGGGAATGCCTGAGCCAGAGGGTGAAGTCTTCCCTATGAACACCACTATCTTTTCACTATTCAAAAAGCTATGCCTGTTTTCAAGACTGTTGTACAGAAGAGGATTGGCATTGAAATTGAATTTAGGCAGTCTGGATACAATCTGCAGGGAGCTCAGGATGGAAGAATGTCTTAGAACATAGGGGTTTGATCTGTGGCTAAACTGTCTTTCTTCCATAAATGTCACCACTCTCTAAACTGTAAATATCACCTGCACCATGTGTAAAGACAGGTTTTAAAATGGATGGATTTAATGCTTCTTTCTAACACAGGGAACCTATTGTCATCTAAAGGACAAAATCTATTTTCTCTTTTTATTTTCCCTTTTCCTTTTCATTGCAATGAAAATGTAGGTGTAAAGCAATACCCTGCCAACATTCTTCACACAGCACATACAGATGAACAAAAAATAATTGCTGGAAAATCCTTTACTCAAACACACAGAATTCAAAATGAAATCTTTCGCCTCACACCTCAGATTTACATCCACACAGATGTAGTATATTGACAAGAAATTACACATACTGAGGGTCTACCCCATAATCTCTCAGAGGTCTTTCTCTACACTTTGTGTGAGCAAACCACACTTTATAAACTGCATCTACATATCTGTAGGACAAAGAGCAACAACAGATTAATATCTGAACTCTTACACTGATTCTACACACAGTAAACATAGTCTGCAAGTCACAGACATGCAATAAAACATTAATATAAACTTCGCTGTGTGCATGCAGCATAGATTCACATTGCCAAAAACATGCTTAAAGAGTATATATAATAGAAATAATATATATAATTATATATAATATATATAATATAAAATCTGCTTGAAGTTCATATATAATTTAAAATTAAAGAAGTGATGGATTTGTTCCTCCTCAGCTTAGACATTTTAGAGGACATGTAAGATTAGAAAGACAGAATGAAAATTTATAAAAAAAGAATGAAAGTAATAGATTTTTGTTGTGCGTATTTACACAAAATTTGTGAGAGGAAGAAAATATATTTAGTGAGCCTGGTATAACTTTTGTTTGAAAATTTTGACAAAGCGAAATGTTAAAATCTTATTTTTAATTGAAATAAATAGGTCATTCTCAAGTCAGCTCCTAGTCTGTTTCTCAATTGATAATCTAATTTCTTACCACAAGATAGAGAAGTATGATTTTAAATCCTGCAGGAAACAAAGTACTAAGACTTAGGAATATAGCTGGAAATATACAGATTAAATTGGTTTTCACTTAAAAATGCTCATACATCAACTGGAAAACGTTGTAGTTCTCTTACTTTTTTTTGTGCAAATCGGCTTTTCTCCAGACAGAATTTATCCAGACTTTTATTTTTGATATATTAGATCCATATTTCAAACTTTTGGCTGCTAGAAGTTCTGAATTTCATTCATTTAGTGAGGTATTGAATAAAAAAAAAATATAGATAAATTAATAAATACTGATTTTATTGCTATGGGTTGAAAGAAAAATATTAGAAATTTGGGGAAAAAAAGGTCTGTCTGCAAAGATAACCTCTGGATGTTCAGCTCTATTCAGAACTACAATTTCTACCTCCAGATCTGTCACCATTTATTTTCTGACCTTTAGTTCTTTTCTTCTTCATGACTCAAATTTCTCATTTGTAAAACAAGAATAAGTACACTTGCTCTGGTTATACAGAAGATGTAATTACAACTTAATGAAAGCTGACAGAATTGCCAATTTCAGCTGTATATGGTTTGAGAGGAGAACTGAAATTGTTAATTTCTCATCAAGAAAAAAATCTGGTTTATATCGTTATGACACATTTGAAACATTTCAATTGACATTTCATCATTTGTATTGTGATGTGGGATGTTATGGAATGGTATTGTATGGTGTGTTATGTAATACTAAAACACAGAAATGGAAAGCAATTTTAGAAGAAAGATCAAAAAAAGAAAGAAATAGCTTATTTCAAACAATGTCAAAATGTAGTGTGTTGAATTGTGAGAGCTTTTATCCCATTTTTCTTCTGAACAATGTTATATTGAATCTGACCCAATTTCGTAAAGTGTTTAATTTTTGAGTGAACTGTTCAATGCTGATGGGAATGTGGTTTTGTCAAAGATTCTTCTATTTGCTTGAAAAGTGCTGTGAAATCTAAGAGTGAAAAGTGCTATATAAAGACCAAAAATTGCTATAATGGGTCTGATCCCAAGCAGGCTGAAGAAAGATGACAGCTCAGATAACTTTCTCCTCTCCCTTTACACAGTTACGTGAGTACCAACCGCACTCCTGTTTCCTGATCTCTGAGGGAAGCGTGCCAAGATCTGGTCTTGAATCTTGTGTCAGTCGATACAGAAGAATCGTGGGCAGCATAAATAACATGGCTTTATGTCAGATGGCTGAACTTTATGAAGTCTTGGAGAGTAAAAACATCCATTGCAGTATTTCCTCTTTCTGGGGTTTATTGTTTGGGTTGCAAGAAAACTATTTGGATTTTGGAAAAAGCCTCATATTTCCTCATTCCCATGTGGGTTCCAGCGGGACTATTAAGGGTAGATGTCATGATCTTACCACTCAGATGATCATATGAGTTAATAAGGCGTTTGTTTTGGGGTATTTTTTAGCATTATTTTCAAGGAACATGTTGGATCTTAATAGCTGTAAATATCTTACCTATTATTTGGGCACAAAACTGAGTTTCTGATTCACAAGCTATTGAAGAAAGAGTGCTGACACAGAGAAAAACAAAAAAAAATGTGCCCCCATTGACCTAACTGAAGTATTCTATTTTATCATGTTCATTTACTTAGAAAACCAGTCTGGAATATACACAAAGAAACAATTACACATGCAGATCAAGTCTGATAGATAAGAAGGTGTGAATTTTCCAAGATCTAACATTTAAGTTGAGCCATGCCTAGACCAAATTAACACTCAGAGCTCCCAGTTGAAGTTGCATGAGAAACATCTCGGTGTGACTGGAATAAGGAGTATTTGGATCAATACTTGACTGAGAGCCTGGGTCACCAGCAGTAAAGTCATTGCCTGAGAGCTCAGAGTCAACATTTGACTCTGCCAGGACAGGGTGAGTGTTCTAGGAAGTCAGAGTGAAATTTCACAGGGTGAAGCATCATGAAAAATCCAGTAGCTGTGAATCAGTGACTCTAGCAAGGATAAAACAACAGGGGACCTCAACCCTCCTGCTTCAGGGCACAAATTTTTTAAGAAAGATGAAAGACATTTTCACTTTTTTCCCCTGAAGTATAATAGTGAGCAATTGGTTCTTCTGGCTGCATGTCAGAGTCGGTTCCTCTCAAGTATCAAACACTGACCATCAGTGATGAGAGGGCAGTAGAAGAGTGGGACTCTTGGGTGCTAATTCCAGTTTGCACACAAAAGCATGGCATGCAGGCAGATAAATACTTCAAAGCTGGAAAAAGAAATAACCTGTGTGGCTTCTGAGAGTTAGAGGTTGAGACACACAGATCTCTGTGCCTCTAGGTTAAATAAAGTTTTGTCATCCTCAGCCTCTGAAGTGATTAAATTTGTCCCAGTATCATTAGAAAATGGAATTAGCAGCAATATGTGGAGCCACAGTAGCCTGGGGGTGGTTTTAGAGGATACAGCGACACCACTCTAATAACAAGGGCTGAGAATGGCACGTCACAATTACTGTTGGTGCTGCTGTTGATTTATGTCAATGCAACAGTTCCGTGGCATCCATCATTCAGCTTTATGCTGATCTCCTGAAAAGTATCTCTGGGTTTGTAAAAGTTACCAAGGCTTTGGTAACTTCAGGATGTGCTGGTGGGTTGGGGGAGGCACAATATTTTGTGAATAATGCACTGAAATTGAACGCTAGAAGGAGGTTTTCAACAATCAGCCTTCAAAGGAGGCTCTCCTTGGGTAGAAATCCTGTTAGGGGAGGTAGTCCTGCAAGGGAGAGTAGAGTTAAAAGTAGCATTGCGTTTAGAGAGGGGTTTTTGGTTCATGCAGTTATTAGGGTGGACAGTTTTAGTGCTTTTATTACATTTAGGGTAAGAAAGACGGTTGCAGTTATTGCAGCATATAGGTAAAAGTTGAGGAGGGTGAGTTTAGGGTTGTAGGTGATAATGATTGCTATTCAGCCTAGGTGAGAGATGGAGGAGAAGGCTAGAACTTTTCGGATTTGTGTCTGGTTGAGGCCTATTCATCCTCCTAGAGCTGCTGAGAGGACAGCTAGGATAGTTAGGAGGGTAGGGTTTAGTGAGGGGGAAGTCATATAGAGTAGTGCTATTGGGGGAAGTTTTATGACAGTGGATAGGAGAAGGCCGGTAGTAAGGGGGGACCCTTGAAGCACTTCTGGGAATCAGAAATGGAATGGTACCAATCCTAGTTTTATTGCAATTGCAGAGGTGAGGATTAGGCAGGGTACTGGGTGAGTGAGTTGGGTGATATCTCACTGCCCAGTCTGTCATGCGTTGGTTATGCTGGAAAATAGGATTAGGGCAGAGGCAGCTGCTTGGGTTAGGAAGTACTTAGTGGCAGCTTCAATGGCTCGTGGGTGGTGGGATTTTGAGATTAATGGAAGGATGGCGAGTGTGTTAATTTCAAGGCCGGCTCAGGCCGTGATTCAGTGGTTGCTCGATACGGTGATGGTTGTTCCTAGGAGCAGACTGATGGCAAAAATTAAATTTGCTTGGGGGTTCATTAGCAGGGGAAGGAGTTGAACCATCATTTTCGGGGTATGGGCCCGATAGCTTATTTAGCTGACCCTACTAGAAAGTAATATAAAGGAAGTATAGAGGACTTTGATTCCTCTTGTGTAGGTTCGATTCCTGCCTCTCTAAATAAGAGGAAATGGAAGGATTGGTACACCTCCATGTTCACTTTATCATAGTGACCCTTAGTATTCAGGCACATTTCCGAGGGTCTTAGGTAAGGGGGCAGGCCCGCGTAGCAAATTGGTATGCTGACGTGTCAGAGGCATAGGGCTAGTGTGAGTGGCAGGAAGTTTTTTCATAGTAAGTGTATTAGTTGGTCGTATCGAAATCGTGGGTAGGAGGCACGAATTCATAGGAATCCTGCTTCATAGGAATCCTTCTACATAGGAAAAACAAGGATAGGAGAAAGTGATATAATACCTAAACACTTTCAAAAGAATAGTAAACCTATTTTCAAAGAATTGTGTAATGTTTTATTTATAATGGGAAAGATAGTGCTTAATAATTCTATGAGTCTTCTCCAAGTCTCAGTGTTTCTGAGAAGAAAGGCATGCCATACTTTCATTTCTGCTTTGTTGAAGTGGGTCAGTCATAAACTGGCCCTCTTCATTCTTTATTTCTTCTTTCTTTGATGATGGGAAGTATTGAGATTATTCTCTTTGTCCTTTTTTTTTTTTTTTTTTGATGTCCCAAACAACAAAATCCATCAAATTTATTGAAAGTCACAGAAAAATACTTTTTTGATGCAATTCAAGGCCAAGCTCATAGTGAATCTGAAGTGAACTTTACCTAATCTTTTGGCTTAGATAGAAACAGTACAAACACAAATTTCATTTCCCCAACACTGTGTAAACACCTATCCAGCCACTGCAGCAGCAAAGAAAAATGTAAAAGTTGTGCTGATAGAGACAAAGTCTGTAGCTGGTATCCAACAAACAGAAGGATCCTAAAGTTTCAATTAAAATGTATTTAATGTCAAAAAATATGCAAAAAAAGAAGCATGAACACTAAGAGACATAATTTCTTAATTTCCAACAAAACTTGAATTATAATCAAGCAATAACTCCAATTCTTCCTACCTGTCCCTCTTCTGCTCAGTTTCTTCACTCACTTGCGACTTGCAGCCAGGCCCGATCAAGAACAGTTAAATGTAGAATGTGAGAGTTTGAGTATTTGGAAGTATAGTGTACCTATTTGATTGTGCTGGTGGAGGATAGCAATCAGTAGCGGGAGTGAGCTGGCGAGTGTATAAAATAGGAGGTAAATGCCAGCGTTCAGGCCTTCTGGTTGGTTTCCTTGTCATGTGGTGAGGATGAGAGTGGGGATGAGGGTGGCTTTGAATGCGATGAAAAAGCGTATGAGTTCTGAGGCTGAGAAGGCTAGGAGAATGAATAGTTGAGCTAGGGTTACTGTTGTAGCAAAGACTCGTTTGCGGTAGATGGGTTCTTGTTCTAGGTGGTTTTGGCTTGCTATGATTATGAGGGGGAGGAGTCAGCATGGAAGGACTAGCAGCGGGGAGGAGATTTGGTCAATGGATGTTCAGAGGGTTAGGCCCTTGTTGGGGTAATATGTTGGTGTGAGTCATTGAAGGCTGATGGTCGCAATTAGTAGGCTGTATAATGTGATGTTAGTTCACAGGTGCTAACGTGGGGAGAGGAGGGTTAAGGGGATGCTTCTCCTAATCTCCAGATTCACTCAGATATCAAAGCAGCATACAGGAGAATGGAAAAATCTCTTCGATACCTCAGGCATTTTATGCCATACTCTGAAGATGCAACTTTTGAAATGTTTGGAGAATTCATTGTGTAAAAGCCATTTTTCTTCCTTTGAAATAGGCTGAAAAACTTGCCTCTCTCACAGGAAGTAAACCCTTTCTGAATAGAATTAAGTGAAATTATTTTTATTTTAGCAAAGCAAATATAGCTCCAGTTTGGCCATATAACAGACTTAATAATTAATATTGTTCCTTAGCACAGAACATCAATCTAAAGTATTTAATTTTATTTTATTTATTTTAAATTTATAATCCAATCTGCATTACTTAGCAACCTTCCTAGTGCTTCCCTACCCCATCTCTGAACTTAAACTTAGTTGGGGAAAGTGTTGCAAAACACAGGAGCTTAAGATTCTTCCTAAGACCTCATGTAACCTCTCAAGTCCAATGTTATACTTGTCTGAGCACTTATAGATTTATTTTTTCTTTGCAGCTTTCCTGAGCTGACATAAAGGTTGATAAGCCTGGTGACATAGCGGCTATTATTTCGAGTAGTTTCTAAACAATATCATTTTTATGCCTTTCTGCCTTCAATAAAATTATAGGTTTCTTTATTTTTTATGAAACAATGGCTCTCAGCCCCTTGCTATTGTTCCTGGGCAAAATACCCATGAGATTGTCGTGTCTCGCCATTAATGCAATTATTGCTGCTGACGTCAATGCAAGCATTGGCTCTGCTGAGGTCTCCATCCACAGTGTCATTTGTGAGGACAGAGTTATACATAAACAATATATTTATCCTGCCCGTGTAAACCAAATAAATAAAAACACTACCAAAAAAAAAAAAAAGACCAAAACCAAATACTTCCAATAAATACAAATACTACAAATAAACACAAACCATGTGAAATAAAACAAGCTGCTATTTCCAAATGCACCCAGAAAAATAAGAGCTATATTTATGGAGATGCACTGGTGATAGATCAGGTGGAAATGTGAAGAGTTGATAAATTCTCATTACCTGCTCAGGGCTGAAAACTGAAATGGCTTGGTAGGCATCTGCTGGAAATTCAGTCAGGTACCTGCAAAAATCCAACATGTGTAGATTTCAGTTAGTGTTTAGGTGTTCCATCCCTATGCAGTCAGGAGTGGAGGAGGCCTGTCAAGATCTCAAGCTTGTCTAAGGCATGAGATGTGGAAACTTTAAAGGGCTTTCTCCATCCTTTTCCTCTCTACATCCTCCCACTCTGAGGTTCATTTCCAATAAGGGTATCAAAACTTACCTTAATTTTTGTTTTTCTTCCTTGACAAAACTTTTTTTAATGTCCTAAAGTCAGACAAAAAGAACAGGGTGGGAGGATATTGTGTCCACTCACATGATGTTGTCTCTAGTTGCATGAGGCTGCAAGCACTTAAGGAGGTAGAGATAACCATGCTGGTGATGGACACAAAAGATTTAGGGGACCTCAGGAACTTTTTACTGGCTTCATCAACAGTGGAAGAACTTTCTGTGCAGACACAAATCTCTAGCCCTCAACTCAAATTCTGATATCCCACAAGCCCTCTTGCTGAAGTTCATTACTAGCTTTCTGCCTGGTACTAAAAAATGACCCTATCTTATGAATAAACGTTCTTCCTTCACTGGTATCTCAATGTTCTGCTTTTATTGGATTGCATCAAATATAGGCTAAACCAGATTTCTTTTAGGGAAGAAGGAAGAACTGACACACCACATCCATCCAGTTGAAATCAAAGTAAAGAGAGCATTAGTGTAACTCAGATAGCACTTGGTAGTATTGCCCGAAATATGACCACTCTTGTCCAAGAAACATAAATGCCAAATTGAATCAAGTTATTTAAAAGCTCCAGGAATGATCTAGGAAAGGAGTACTTATTTTAGTAAATTAATTTGACTGGCTTAGATCAGCAAAACAAAGGCAGAGAAGGTATTAAATGTTCCCTGTTAAAGAAATAAACACCAACATGGTAATTCATTCAGTTTTACTAATGTCCTGGTAAATGGAGGTACTGCACTTAATACAAATGGCTATCCAAAGGTATTACTGCTGGAAGTTAAAGGAATTCCTAACCATCTTTAAAGTTTTATTCTGGAAGAGCCTTCTATCAAGAACAATGAGTGTGAATGATTTAGGTTATCTGAAATTTCCCTGCTGGTTTTGCTGGCTTTTTTTTTTTTTTTTTTTAAGAATATTTGTGACCACTTTGCTGATGGCATTATATACCTTAGTTTCCTATGACAATAGGTGACTGGATGTTGGGATAGAGATCCCTTTCCATCCAGGTGTGGTTTTATGCATTATAGAGATACGACAGACAAACAAGAAACCAAAACAATCTATTTACTGTCTGAAGTAACTGATACCCTCAGAAATTTTGCAGATGAGACAAATCCAAATGTACACAATTAGCATCCTGCAGTACCTTCTGCCTGATTAAACTAGCTATATATAGTAGAACCCTGAGTTCATTCAGGCAAGCAAAATAGCGTTTATGAATTTTATTTGAGTTTTATGCTCCAGATCCTTACTCTTGAACATATCTTAATAATTTAGTTGAAAAACAGATTTGTCTGTGTAAGGCTGTTTGGTAATGCATTCTATTCTACTGAGTAGTCATTAGGCTGCCTGCCCTAATGACTATGATACAGACGTGGAATTAAGGAGCCTGGGTTTTATTTTGTCATTAATACAATGCATGATTTTTTAACAAGTCACTCTCTTACAATAAGAACTTGCATAACTTTGAGTTTTTCTGTGAAGCAGGAGCAGCCAGACAGCTTACTCTTGAAAAGTGCTGCTTTCTCTCCACTGGATATAAGAGGAGGATAACCTGCTCTTGAGACCTACACATCTAACATTTAGACACTCAGATCAATAATTCTGGCTGTATGTTTCAAAAAAGAAATTGCATTAAGGCATTAATTCGTAACATCTTTTTTTTTCCCTTTTTTTTTTAAGTTTTAGTGTGACTTGTGTCTAATTTCAAAAACAAAATGAAACAAAAGAAAACGCAAAACCTAGAAATTTACTGAGAAAAACTACCCTATGAAAGTCAAAAAAAACCAAGAGTTTTTAGGTTAAGGAGTCTAGCTGGAACAACATCCAGTAGATAAAATGAATAATTCGTAACATTAGCAAAAACAAATGTGGAGTAGTTTTGATCTTTCGCAATATTATATAGTAGTTTGTTGAAAGGGACAATAAAGACCATCTCATTTCAAAATCCTGCCATGGACTGGGACACTTCCCACTAGAACATGGGTTCAAAAGGCTGTTTAGAGCTCTGTCCAACCTGGTCTTGAACTGTTCTTGGAACAGAGCATCTACAAGTTCCCTGGTCTCCCTTTGCCACATTCTGAGGAAAAACTTCTTCCTGATATGTAATCCAAACCTGACCTCCTTCAATTTAAAACTATTCTCCCTTCTACTGTTACTATTTGCTTGTATAAAAAAATTCTTCTCTTTCCTTTTTCTAAAGCTCCTTAAAGTACTAGAAAGCCACAACACGGTCTCCCTGGAGACTTCTCCAGACTGAAAAACCTTAGATCTCTCAGCCTTTCCTCATACAAGGAGGTGCTCCGTCCCTCATCCCTCTTGTTGTACAACGGACGGGGAGATCCATGTATAATTTAAAATCACAGATCACAGTGCATCCTGAGTTGGAAGAGACCCACAAGGATGATTGAGTCCAGCTCCTGGCTCTGCACAAAACCATTCCCAAGAGTCACAACCTGGGTCTGAGAGCATTGTTCAAATGCTTCTTGAACAGGGTTGTTGCTGTAAACGCTTCCCTGGGGAGCCTGTTCCAGTTTCCAACCACCTTCTAAGTGGCAAATATTCAAAATATTTCTCCTTTAACTTGCTATGTCTACTCCAAAAGATGTTAACATTCCCCCTTTCTCTCAGAATTTTTTCCCTCAACATCCTTATCCAGGCTGAACACAATTTACCATGGTATTACATCCTTGTCATCCTAAGAAATGATCGAACCAGCTGTGGGAGTAAGTATTAATTGTGGAATATTTCCTGAGTCATGGTTTCCCTACCTTAGCATCCAGTTGGCTATACTTAATCAGGATTATCCTCTGATCAAGATTTTGATTGATTTTTATTTTTAAAGGATAAATAAGGTAGGGTTCTCTAGAGAGGAACCCTAGAGCAAGTGTTTCTTCTGAGGCAGCCCACCTTGTAGACAAAATAAAGACTGTCCAAATTGTTCCCAATATCAACCTTCCTTGTCTTTAACTTTGCACTGTAAAGTTATCTCACAAATTAGGGGAAGCAAAAAAAAGGGACCAGAAACATGGATCAAGCTGAGATCCATTAAGTTTTGTTCTTCTCCAGACTTAGTTAATTAATGTACTGTAAATGGAGTGCCTAAAATTTTTTGTTGAATGAAGGAAAAAAAGTATGACTTGGCACAAAATTTAATTCTTTTAGGACACCTTTCTATGGAGAGTCCAGTCTTTGTACACAATATTCTCTCACACGAAGACAAAACAGAGACAAAATCCCAAAAAGCATCAATAAAAAAGTCCTCAACACCCTCTATGATCACTGAAGTCACATGAGTTATATCAGCAACTTGATCAGATTCATGTCAGAAGTTTGGGCAAGTGAAATGCTTTCAAAGAATTCCCCTAACTCCAGAAAGAAAGGACATTTTTCTAGTTCAGACTGTGATAGAAGTGTGACAGCAAAATTGAGATCCTAAAAGCCTGAACAGAAAAACAGGAATACTTGTTTCAGTGCCCACAGCAAAAAAAAAAAAAAAAAAAAAAAATAAAAAAAAAGGAAGAGAAATTGTAATATCAAGAGATGACATACCTGAAGGTTGTATTTTTCTCAGTTCATTTCCATTATGTTGGACTTGCCCTTCCTGACAAGGTCTGAAGAAGATGTAGTTTATGAGGGTGGTTCAAGTGTGATAAAGAAGCTGCAAGTTGGGGACATGAAGGGTTAGGTGCCCTTGAGGAGTGAATGGGCTCAAGTGCTCTGCAAGGATTGATGTTATTAAGTTGAATTATTATTATTAGCACTTGTACAACATGGGGAATGGATGAGCAAAAGAGGAGAAAAAAACGGCACATGAGCAAAAGTGAAATTAAAATGCAGTGCATAAAACATTGCAAATAAACTACTAACACTTAATATTTGTAAATACATATCTAACATATGCTAATTTTAAAAAAATCTGAAAAATACACAAGTATGTTAGATCAACAAGATACTTGTTTCAGACTCTGCCTTAAAATCTGATAAAAATTAATTATAGCCCACCAAGTAATGCAGTAATCTGCCTCCCCACAAAAAACCTCCTGAACTCCTTGCAGCTGGGAGCTATATTGTGTGTCTCACTGAGCAGTGTTTAATTGGAGTCAACAGGCACTTGCTGATATAGGACAATTGTGGTATCCAGTTCATGGAGATGGGAAATGCTACAGCCAGATTTTTGTGGAGAGATGCATATTTCTGCATCTCCGAGTGTATGGGTGTGTTTATATATGCATAAAATACATGTGTTTGCTTGTGAGTACATAGGACAAAATATATATAGAAAAGAACAGCTCTGCTTGGATTTCTGAAAGGATAAATAAACTCTACTAAATAGCAAGCCCACTGTTTTTTTCAGAACAATAATCATGCAATAACTTTAAGATAATACATTATTGCTTCACATTTCTCACTGCTTTTTTTGCTTAGAAGTTGAGCTGTTTGGCCCATGGTTCATGTATTTTTGATTCTTTTTACCACTTATGTTTTAGAGGAAGAAGAGGCAGATGGCAGGGTCAGTCATTGACAATGGCTCTGATGAACCTTGTTAGCATGTATACCAGAAGACAGTATCTGAATTACACATCAGGGGAGAGGAATAGTGGAGAGCATTTGTGGAGTAGCAACGAGAAGAGAAATCTGTGCAGTCATTATGCAAGATTACAGTATATCTAATACTGGAATATGTCTATATCTCCAAACACCTCTGAACCACCCTTAAGCTTTTTCAGACCCTTCGTAACTAACCTCCAGGGTTTAGTTTGGACTTAAAGTCATACTAAAAATATGTCCTATCTTCCTTTCTGTAACTGGCTTATGTTTTGCAAAATGTGTCCTCTCCTAACTTCTTGTGCACCCCAAGCCTCCTCACAGGCCATGAGAGAAGCAGAAAAGGCCCTGGCTCTGTGTAAGCCTTGCTCGGCAATAATAAAAACATCTATATATTATCATCAATTTCCAGCACAAATCCAAAAGGCAGCCCCATAACATCTCCTATGGAGAAAATTTTCTCTACCCCAGGCCAAACCAGCACATTTTATCACTCCTAGAATTTAAGAAATTTTTGAGGGATGAACAAGTACTGACACTCATGAATTGTACACTGAGTACAATTATGTCAGGTGTGTCATGTTTAGTCTAAGCATCTACACTACATGGCAAGCATTTCTGTGATTTTTATCAGCTCTCTCTCTACCAATCGTCATAATTACTATTTAATAAGAACATAATTTGCAGAATAATATCTCATCCATGTCACAGTTCATGTTCCCACAGGGCCTTTGCTATGGTTTTCCTTACAAATATTGGTGTTTTATCTTTCCAAAATTTGTGTGCCAAAGAGCCAAAGGCTTAACTTGAGGAATGTTCATTCATAATAACTCCCATGGAGTCCTCACCCTGGACTTACCCACAAGCAGGGAAAGCCTAAGAGTTGTGCCCACCACCCAATCATTCCACACCAACAGCAGATCTGACAGCCCTGCATGTGTCAGGCCCTCCATGCCATAATAAGGCCTGACAGTTTTAGAGCAGCGTTCATTTCTACTGGTTAAATATGTCAGAAACCTAAAAGGAAATTTCCACCCCAGAAAAAAAGTAGAGAACTAAGTATTAACAAAACTACACTGCTTCAAATGACAATGCCAGAAATTGTCATCAAAAAGGCTGAAAATCAAGGCAAGAGACAATGGCACAAAAAGAGGTAAATGAGACTGATACAACTCCCCTCTAAGACAATTGGATATTAGTCCATGTGTTTATCTTATGTAGTCCAACGCAAAACTCTTCTGCGGGAAGAGTTCTCACTGAGGAAAATCAAAGCCAGGAGACCAATTGTCCCCACTCACATTCTAAAGTTTGAGAATTCATTTATCACATATCACTTTGTGCATACTCATGTCTTCATGAATTAATGCAGGTCTACATATGAAAATCAACGTTTCTTACACATATAAACACCACAGATCTGAATCAATCTCTCAAAGCCAAAGAGGGTTAAATATTTAAACAAGCTATGTATTGAAATGCATTTTTAATGCTGTGAAGTCATTCTGATGAAAGATTACTCAAGAGCCTTCATTACTGAGTTTAGAGAGTAATGTGGTATTATTGGAACAGATGGCACAGCTGTGTGCAGCCTCAGCCCCCACCCAGCCCCCCCGGGGTAAATCCAAGGGCCACCCCTGTGCAAAGTCATCTGCTGTCAGCCAATGGCCCGAGTGGATGGATGGCTGCATCCAGCTCCCACATCCATGCATGACAGCCAGGATGGCTGAAGTCTTTGGGAGCAGGCTCCTTAAAGAGAGCCGTGCCTTCTGTCACCCCTTGTTTCCTGCACGCAGCGTAAGGCGGGAAGGGGAAGGGGGAAGCAGTGCCCCGAGCGCTGGGTATGAACTCCTTGTGCCACTCTGTGACTTAATTGCTAGGATTATGTGGTATCATTATGTCAACTGCATTGCCTCTGTTAATTTCAAGCTGGCATCTCCCCCACCCCCCACCCCCCATCCCGCCTTTCTGTCTTCCCTCCCCCTTGCTGACTGATTGAGTGTGGGTGTTGTGGGAATGGCAAAGAGAGGGAAGAACCAACCGGACACGATTTGATGGTTATTAATTAAAAAAGACAAAGGAAGAAAACAGGCAAGTGTGAAGTCGGGGTCTGCGCTGTGGCAGTCCGTGAAAGAATTAGCTACATGGCTATTAACGCTGTCACAGCTGTGGGGAAAAGGAACCCTGCACCTCAGGAGGTACTTCTGAAGCTTTTCTTTGTATTGAGTTTTCTGTTGCATACAGGTACAAAGAATATCAGTCTATGACAAAGGTCCTGGCTTCCAGATTTACACAAGATCAGATGCAGCACGTTCCCTTTAGTCTGTATTTGCAATGCTGCATACCAAGTTGGTGCACAAGGCCTCAAAATGCCTCTTTCCTGATTTTGCACTGATGTAATTTAAGTAGTTTCTGTGGAGAAACAAACCTAGTTTATTCGAGCATCTCTTAATCCAGCAAGTGAATAGTTTAAATTTTCTTAATGGTTTCTTAAACTGCTCAATAACATTTGGTTGTGCTGCATTATATTTTGGAATAGAAGCCAGAATCCAGATTAAAGGAGAGGTATTTTTGGGCAGCATCTGCTGGAGAGCCATCAGCTTGCTAGACTCCATCAGAGAATCCTCATGCAGATTTAAGTGTTTCTGTGAGCTGAAAGTACCTACCTGGGTGTTGAATACCCAGGATAGATTTGACATGCTACATTTCAAGTCCAGAAACAATAAGTAAAGCTACAGAACATTTAGTGATGCCCATTAAGTTCTGCATTTCCTCCAGAAGTCTCCTCTCTGATCTCAAATATGTCTCTCTCCTTAATTGAACAGTCTTTTGCACTGGTGATCCTCTTTCTGAGTCCAAGTGGGTTTTTTTCTTGGTAAAAGTCACAAAGTTGGAATTCAATATTCCTGGGAAGATCACATAAATTTCTTGTATAACAACATTAGCTCTTTCTTACCTCTACTACAGGCATCTCTTAGAACAGTATTTACTTTTTCCATAGCCCCGTGGATGCTTCAAAGTCAAGCTGTAATCAAGTAAAGCAAGGAAGTATTTTTCTTCCTTTGGACTTTACCAAATAAGTTAATTCCTGGCTTGGTGTAAAGTTTTACTTTTTTAATCCTTCGTCATGCAATCTCTGATCCAGTGTTATTACTATTACTTTAGTTTCTGTGGTCAGCTCTCTTTTTGGATTGTAAATAGTGGCTTTTATGCTTTTGCATTCCCTATTAATTGTGAATTACTTGGAAATTTCTTTTCCTTGCAAATCATTTGAAGCATAATTATCAAATGAAGCAGCAAACACGAAAACAGGCCTCGCTCTGTTAAAATTCTTAAATTAAGATTTCAATATTATCAGACAAGTAAATAAAGCATCAAATGAGGTCCACAGAGAGGATAATACATTAGAATAGGAAAAAAGGATTTGCCTAATTTAAATTCTTTGCTTTTCTAAGTGGTTGTAAATACTACCAGATTTAGGAATCCAATATAGCTATGCTCATATCAGCAGTTCAGGTTGCCATATAAAATGTAACATGGATATTTCTGATAAGTACCTAAAAATGGCCCTCAAATTTCTAGGTTATTTAATTTGTTATTTTTTCTTCTCCTAAGAAGGTTGTGTTAACTCATCTCCCATTTGGAACAAGCTAAGAATTTATGAGCAGTTACTTGATTCAGATGATAAGCAATAACTCCTCAAACCTGCACAGCTCTGTTGATCCCCAAACAATACTAGATGGCAGTGAATTTTAGGCAGGTAGAGTTTTAAGTGGGTATTTATAAATTACAAATTTATAAATTATATATTTATGGAAGGGCACAGAAGTGACAATGTAGATTTTGATTTTCAGGATTCTGCAACTGTTAATATTTGATTTCAGGAAGAATTTAAAATAGAAAATATTTAGCTAAGAAATCTTTCAAACTCTTTAGAATGTGTGAATCTTTAAAGTGAATTAGACAAAAGAGCTGCCATTAAAACCTAGCAGCAGCTTCTATTCAGATAATTTTTCAGCTCTGTTTGGGGAATTGCCCAAAGAGGTGCAAGCATAAGAAAAGTTGCAGGTAAATTTAAAATAAGAACAATTGCAGAAGTGTACTTTTACTTTTCCACTTGTTTTATTTACTTTTAAATCAATGACGTTTCCTAGAAATCAAAAGGCTATGATGGAAGTTAAAGAAAATGGGAGGATTTAAACTAAGATGCAGCACTCAGTTGCGATGATCACCAGACATTTTAATGGCCTTAAGAATTGCTGCAATTTGTATTAAACTGAACTGCCAGACACGGAAACCAGTTTAAAAGTTATGCTTTTCTGGAAGAACTATCTGTTAAAGGGCAAGATACCACTCCAAATGGATGCTTAATGGGAGTTAAAACATCTTTGAAAAGTTGTGCAGCTCTATACCAGGATCTACATGTTTTACCCTCAAACATATTGTTAGTTTTTCTGCACATATTGTTAGTTATCCTGCACAGTCTCATGAAAAACAGAAAAAAAAAAAAATAAAAAAAGCACAAAAGACCATGGCTCCATGGCTTGCTGGGGAAAATCTTGCAGAATAGCTGATCGGCTCTGAGCCAAATCTGACCCTTAAGCTTCCCACTGCAGTGGCTTGATTCTAGAAAATTACATATTACCTTGGTTACTGCAGTGTGTTAATGTGTTTACACAGATTCTCTACCTGTGGTGGTTCATGTCTTTTAAGTTTCGAGTAGGGGTTCTGCCCACAGAGACCTACCCCCATATATATAGAACTGCTTCAAACCATCCTAATTTCCAGAAGTGCTCTCTTCAGTTTTCCACTTTATTTATGTGGCTTCCATTCCATTTACAGGGTTTAAAGCATTAGTATAAAGAAGCTGGCAAGCAGAAGACCTTTTTGGCTGGAAAGGTAATGGAATTCTGTTCAGTTATTTTACCAGGAGTAGAGGATGATTAGCACTAATTACAGCTTGTGACGCTGAGAGAAATTTGGAGTAAAAATGCAAAATATCCTTTAGAAATAACTATTGCAGTAATAATGTTATATGTCTTGTAGCAAACAAACAAAAAAGGCCTCCCGTTTGCCGGATTCTACTTTTCATTTAATTTCAAACGAAATTTTCATTTAATACTTGAACTTCATGGAAACTGCTTCATATTTGACAGTGTTCTGTGGGTAGAATACTCCTCTTTTCCCTGTTTACTTTCCAATTTTAGAGGGAATTGAACAGCTTTGGGTAGACAGCAGAGAAAAACACAGAAGTGCTAAACCCTGTGACCATTCATATTTAGCTATTTAAGAAGGAACTAAAAGCAAACAAGCTAATTTTTCTAATGTTTACCAAGGGAGGCAATCAGACAGGTATCTGCTACCCAGACATCCACAGTGCTTTATCCAAAAGATATTGTATTACTTTTTCATGTGATATTGGCAGTATTCTCATAAACTGAAAAATATTTAACCTGCAGTTAGAGGAGCAGACACCAGCCTTTAAAAGAGCCAATGCATCCCTGCCCACATCTGAGCACCCACAGGGGAATAGAGTCCAAAATTGTTCCAGAGGAGCTCTAACAGAAGTTTATGTTTAACTCTGGACAGGAGTTCTGACAACACTCTCAAAAATTCTGTGAACAGCAGCCCTCGAGAACAATATCTGAACTTCACTAAGACAAAGCTGTTAAACAGGAATATCCTCATGGACTGAAGCTGAAACTGTGCTTCTCTAAGGAGGGAACAGAACTGTCTCACAAAAGCCAGCAATTTCTCATTCAGAAGGATATTTATAGCTCGAATTCATACACTCTGAAATCAGTACTTTAGAAATATATGCATAATTTCTACTAATATTCCACTAAGACTTTTTAAAACACTATGATCAGATCAGGTGTCTCAATTTCATCAGAAGCTGATAACAAAACTCATCCTTTCCTTTCATCTTCAACTTGATTCATATTAAAATTTCAATCTTTTCACCAGCTATGTGTTTTTTTTCCTTCTATAACCTCCCCCCTGACTTTCTTCCCTTCTTTTCTCCTGTAATAGAATATTAGCTACTCAAGGCTGTTTTGTCTTTTTTTTCTCCTGATCAATGATTCTCAGGTGCAAGGACCCTGAAGCAATACTTTTGGTACATGGGGCAAACAGATGTTTTTTGCAAGTGAGGCCTTGAGTAATTCCAAGAAAACATTCCTGCAGGTGAAACTGAAAAGTGTCACTTGTGCTAGAAAAGAGAATATCTACAGCAGTGACTCTCAACCTTGGAGAATTGGAGTGGCACTTCATCACTGAATAGAGCCACATGTTAATTATCTTTCTATTGAATTTTGCTGTTACTCATTTTTAAGTTACTATTAGAAAACACTGTATGGTGATTTAATATCTTGTTAGGTCCAGGGGAAAAAAAAATCTGCAGTAGGATAAATAAGAAAATGATGGGTTTATCCTGGGTATTTATTCAGCATGTGCAGTCAGTCAACATCATTATATTTTGCAGTTTGGATTTACAAGCCCTCTTCAAACTCCTTTCAAGTTGGTAGAAAGTTCCTGCTGATATGAACAAATTTTGGTACACACACGAAGAGTTAAAAGAGCACAAAGGAATGTGAACCTCAGTCTGCATATCTAATTACTGTTTTGTTTTTAGCCCAATGATTTTCCTCATGCTGTGTCAGATAAATGCCTTTTTTTTTTTTTTTTTTTCTCCCTAAGGCACTGCTGCTTTCATGGCCCTGCTGTCTTGTGTGATTCTGGGTAGGTACATATCTCATATCATATCTCATATGATTGAAGCCTCTGGACAATTTCAATCAAATTTGATAGAAAATACAGAAGTCTGAGGGATAATCCAAATCCTGCCAATGCAATGACGAAAGACACAAGTTTAATTTTTTTTCTTATTAGCTATTGAAAGAAGGAGATAATATACTCCAAATAAATGTGAAGACAATGAAGGAGAAGCAGGTACCATGAGACCTGCAATAAAAAACAAAACTTCGGTTCAACAATACCCCTCATCTAATATCCATAAACCTTTTTATGGATAGAGAATCTTATACAACTGACCTTCCCTCAAATTTCTGCTCACAGAACATCTTTTTGCAACAGTTTTCACAAAGTGCTACTGCGCAGGAAGTCCAAGCCCAGCTAACACACAGAAAGGCGCCTCAGCAGCCGAGGTGTGACAGCCACGTGGCCGCTCAGCCCTGGCTCCTGGCAGGAGGCCGGCGGGGCGTATGGCTGCCTAAGGCGCTCTCCCTCACGGCGTGCTGGGGAATGCAGCACCTTGGTACATGGGTAAGACGATGCGGCAGCGAAGCACAGGCACAACAAAAGGCAAAGGAGGCAGACAGTTCTCCACAGCAGGGACGGGTTTATTGAAGATGGTAGGACGGCTGCAGGTAGCTGCCCGGAAAAAGCCCGCCACCGGGGGCGAGGGAAACAAAGGTTTTAAGGGGCCCAAGAGGGAAGGAACAACCCACCTCCAGGCCAGTCACAAAAAAAGAACATAACGATTGACACAGTATGGTGACAAATGGGGGATGTGTTGGGGAGGGACAACAACTTCTGCTCCAATCACCTCCTGTCCAGGTTGGAAGTTTCTAGGGTATGGGAGTGGGCAGGGGGTGACGGACAAGGAGGTTGCTGGGGAAACATAGGAGGGGTTTGATGACAGACGTAGGAATTGATACAAAAGGGGGCGGGAGTTCCCTAGGGCAACCGGGGAGGGGACAGAGGATTGACAGGGACAATGGCGGGAAAGGGAGCCCAAGGCAGAACCATGTAACATAACATGGGGGGAACGGAATATACCAACTTAAAACATTAAAATTACAATTTGAATAATAAAACAAGCTTTGAACTGAAAAGCGGTCACACTGCAACCACAAAGGATACCTCTGACCACCCATCACAAAAAAGAAATAGAAATGTAGTAGATGAGACAGTTGTTAGGGGTCAGAGTGTGGAAGTAATTTTTGTTTGGACTGAAAATGAAAGGACTCCCAAGTCAGTTACATAGTCCAAAGCAAGGAAAAAATGAGTCAGTGTGAAAGGTCAGCTGGTCTTTCCTACTGGAGAGAAGCAAGAGTAGGAGGTTGAGAAGTGCCTCTGATGGGTTTGGGCCTGGCACTGACATCAAACTCACATCATAGACTTTTGGATTTAAATTTTGATATGCTGATGAGGATAGAGGTTCTCCATGTAGAGAATAAAAGAAGGTTTGCCTAAAAGGCAAAGGTGTATATTCGCTTCTTTTGTGGGAAAGATCTTCAACTTGAGGCAGCTTGTAGTATCCCTTGGTACGAAAGGATGTTGTAGTCCATGGGTTGAAGTAAAGGAACTGTGAAGGTTTCCAGATTGACCTTAATTCCCTGCTCTATCCACACACAGAGATAGTTAATATGTTACAATTCACAGGGTATAACAGTGAAACGATGAGAGATTACCAGCAGGATCTCATCTAATGAGCCCAATGAAGATTAAAAAGTAATTGTACTGATGTGGTCATTCTGTACCTGAGCTAAAGTTCACTAAAGCTGTGTGGACATAACAGATGTGATCACCACAAATCAGATATTTCATGTCACATTCTACTGCCGGATGTATGCATTCAGATACAGTCTCAAGAAGAGCTCTGAAACCAAGTGGGGACATCATAGTAAGACTTCTGAAAAGCACAAACAGTAGGGATTCAAGATATCAACATTCATTTAAATTACATGATTTATTTTGGGTAAGAGAAACAAACGGAAATCTTGACTGTTTTCACCTGGAGGCTCATAGCAAGGAAGCACAAATAACAGCGCACTGTAAATTTTTTGAACAGTTGAATGCTTCTACAGATGAAAACAAATGAAAAGAATTAACACAACTCCTATTCTAGAGATCCTGAAGTAATCTGATCTAACTTCAAGTACCAAAATGAAACACTTCCAGGTGTAATGGCCTCGCTTTTCGCCAGCAGCTGGAGGAGAATTACAGAGACTTATCAAGAATGGTTAAGGTGGATGGGAAACATGTTTGCTCAACATTCAGCATCTGGATTTAATACATCTGCTGAATGAGTTGATGAGTCTTCTCTTAACAAACTTTTTCTCTAAGGACATTTAAAATAGGATTCATCTCAGTTAACTCCTAAGTGTTGGTTTAGCCAAAGCCGATTGACTCAGCTCTCTTTGCAGTCAGTGCAGTCCAAAAAAGACCCTTTCAACCATTGTAATGAAATCCTTTTCAGAATCACCCATCCTAAAAGTTGAGTCTCCCTGCTCTCTAATAATAGCTCAAGTTCCAAATTCTCTAAGTACAGTTTTATATTCCATAATGTATAAGGCATATTGGCAGATATATGCACATTCAAATACGTGTAAATGAACATATTTATGTGTGTGTGCTGTTCGCTTGTCAATTGAACAGTTCCAAAGTATTTTTTTGATTTTCTACATTAAGAAAACCTACTCAAAGATTAAGTTCTTGCTCAAAAGTACACTTGTTTTAAGAAGATGTCTCAATTTCATTTAATTTTGAGACCTAGCTTATTTTGAAGATAACTTGTTGACTTTATAGTGCTCTTATTTCTTGAAAAAAAAAATATTTCTGAGATCAGATTGAATCCTTGGAAGTTTAAATATTAGATGATCAGAATTATCATCATCAGTGTTCTCTTATACTTTACAAAAAGACATCAAATTACTGTAGGTCTATTTTCATAAACCAATTTTATTTGATATTAGTTATATTACCTTCCTTTAATTCTATTTTAATTAAATCTCACATTAGCCATTTTATTGTTTGCCTTAGGTTAACTTTAAACTGACAAAAGGACATTTATCAGAGTCATCCCATTTTCCTTTCTAAATGTTTCCGTACTTAGAATTTTTCCTGATCTTTGATGATTTTTTAGTGCCACAAGACTTCCTGTTATCCATTAAATTTCAGACAAAATTTCACCCAGCTTTTTTGAAACTTTTGAAATATTTTGGGGTTTTTCTTTCTTCTTGACTTTCTCTATAATTAGTTTATGAAAGCAAAGTTTCAGTCCCACCACCCAGTGACCTATAAACAACTTTTAACTTTTCTTCAACTACAGAGAAGAAAGACACTGATTGCTAGGTATTAGCCAATTAAAATTTATTTTTCTTTTCTTTTTTTCCTATAAGAGAGATTGTCATTATCTGCTCAATCTTGTCCACTGTATACATATTTAAAGGGTTACATCAACTTATTTTAATATTCCAGTCATGTAACTCTTCACACCAGGTTTCAGTAATACCAACTAGGTCAAATTTATGCTCATAAATGGGCAATTCCCATTCCCTGTGTTTATTATCCAGGCTCCAAGCAGTGGTGTACATGCAATTAAATCATTTCTTCTCCTCATGTCCTTCAGTGTTTTGTTTAATTTGGTTCTCAACATTCTGATTTTGTTCTAAGTGAGTTCATGTTTGTTCCTATTTTTCACCCCTTTTCTTTCTCAGTTTAACACCTGTCTGACTACAATCATTGCAACTTATTTCTATGTAATAATTAGTTTGTAATCAGAATAAATTAATTGGCTAAAAGTAAAATTTTATAGGATTAGGTAGAGGTTTCAATTAAACTCTCATCTAAAAATTTTTATTTCCAGGATTGTTTTTGGTCAGAAGAACAAGTCTGGGGTAGCCACTAGCTAGGGCATATATACAGTCTTGAATACAATTTCCCATGAGAACATTTTAATCTGCAGAATTTTTTTTTTCCTAAGTAATCAACTTTCACTCTCTCATATTATGGGTTTTCCAACAGGCATGCTTGCTTGCATGTGTGTTTAGTTCTGGATATACAAATTAAGTGATGATTTAAATATGGTTTGATATGCTATGTGATATAAGGTAAACATTTGAGGCAATAGAATTTTGAGGTTTTTTTGGCAGACATCACTCATGGCCTTAACTAATCTAAATATACACACACACAAATATGAAATTTTAGGCAAAATATGACATCGAGAAGTCATATTTTTTTTAATAGGCATTTAGTCATATGGGGAAATAATTTTGCCCTTCTTTTCTTTCTAGCCAGCTTACTGGTCCAGATTTTTTATTTTGTAATTTTTGAAAGAGAAATCATCCAAATTTTAAGGGTTTTGATTTAATGTACTCAAAATTTCTTCACACAGTATTTTAAATTTAGGAGGAACATACTTTTACTGTTTTTCACTTTCAGAATTTTATCTTGTATCTGTTCTGCATTTACAAGACAGAAGAGATTTCTAAGAAAATTAGATGGGTTGTTTTCTACTGTAGTCCTCTCTTGAGTTCCCTAAAATCTTTTACGCACACTGCAATTAGGAATATACACCATCAGCAAAAAGATCTTTAGCAGGATAACTTTAAAATTTTCCACAAGCTTTATCCATGGCTCTAGTGCCTTAGTCTTGGACTCTTCAGGGTATCTTACCCTTTGCATTTCCAAAACAACTTTTTAATCCACATAGTAAAGAAAATATCTCACAATTTTTTTCTGACTCCTTCAGCTGGACACCTTGTTTCACTGCAACTTTCATCATTACCAACAACTGTACATTACATATGAATATTTTTAGTTTGTTGTTGAACTGTGTCTTCAGACTGTTTTCCTGATTTTCCATATTGAAGATCTACTGAGAGCAGAAAGGTCCTTTCTAACAGTATATCTGCCCATAAATCTATTTCTATACATAGGGAATTGTTATTCAGTGTCTTGTTTATGCTGGTCACTAGCTGCACACCTCCCACACCAATTCTTTCTTTGTCCTCTGTTCATTTTGTTGGGGGTTTTTTTGTTTGTTTCTTAAATGGGTTTTCCTTCATAGAATCAGAAAATTGTCCTGGCTTGCCCAAGAATTTTTTCACTTTATGGTTCTTGATCAAAGAGATCTGCTTTTTACTCTTCTGGCATAAAATCTCTTTGTTTTAAACACAGTTCAAGTAAAAAAATCTTTATGCTTTAGAGAATAAAATTAATAATTTCACTGTTCAACTAATATCTCACAACAAAACAACATATTATTGTGTATAACACTGAACTGAAAAAAAAACCAAACATAACCTTCTGCAAAATCTGTTTTTAGTTCCTTGCAAATTCCCTTCACAACTGGCTTATCCAGATACAGCCAGTCTACCTTTTATAAACAGTAGAAAATTAGTAACAAATTGATAGCATTCGAAGTAAAGCTGGGACCAGCTTTCTGAAAAAAAACCTCTTCCACATACCTCTCTCCATTTCAAATCATGGCAACATGCCTCAAAATATCCTGAACTGCAAAGAAATCACAACCAACAAAGTTCTTGGTTATAGTTATAGCCAATAAAGCAAAATATCCTCTAAGTTAATATTGGTTTGTAAGCTGCGTTATCCGCAGGAAAAAAACTGCATATGAAATGAAGCTGATTAAAGAAGTATACACTACTGGGAAGAAGTTGCTGCTACAGTTTAAAAAAATATGACTATTTGGTAAGGGAGCAGGGAAGAGAAAAGCTGTTTCTTCTGTACTGAAAACATTCAAAGACTTGTGCATATTTGGTCTCATCCAAATGTAATTTGAGAAGTTAGCCTTTAATCTAGTTTGGGCTCTGATGATAACAGGTTTAATTTATACAATCAGAGACATTGCTGAGTGACTTTGCCTTCCCCTACATCAAAGGTAATTATTATTTTTATAGTTCAATTAGCAAACATTACATTTCTGTTTTCCTTGCAAAGATGGCACCACCTAATTTAGCAATAACATACATATCCCTGATGCCCTCTCAGGGACATGATGTTATTATAATAGACTCTTCTGGACCTATTGATTCCTGGGAGCAAGTTTCCTTCCAATTTGCACCTTTCAACCCTTTTCTTTAAACCTACACTAATAGGGCAATTTGCTAGTTGTAGATCATAGTCTGCATTTAAAAAAAAAAAGAAATCCATACAGCATTTTGCTCCAGAACACTGCTTTTATTATCTTTTTTATCTTAATGCCCCCAGAGAGAAAAGATAGGTCTGTTTCTTTGTATATAGATCCAAGGAATAGATGGTTTTCCTGTACTGTAATAATTATTTTTTCTGAGATTTCCAAAATTGTTCATGTCTTGTCTTCATATGGAATCAGCAACCCCTCCTCAAAGGTCTCTTCAAAGCAGGAAAAGGAGGAATGTTACACCAGGACAGCTCCAAGGAGATTTATCCTGTGACTTTAGGACAGAAATCAGAGTTTCTGATTTATTTACAGGCACTAGACATTGGGTCACCCACTTCTCAAGTGATCTTTCTAGTCACTCATGCAGGTGAACATCTATCAGTCACTCAGTCCTCTATGTGATGATAGAGATTTCTAAGATGGAATAGTCTAATTTTATGTTATGTATTCTTAGACCTCAGCACAGGATGCTTTGTTGCTCTGTCATCCCTGAAGAGTTAGATGTAAGAGAGAAACAGTAGTAGAGGTCATACAGATTTTGGATGGATTGAAGGTATCTCTCAAGAAATAGCACCTCTCTCCTATGACTGCAGACTAGGCTAACTGGATTGAAACTGTGAAAATGACCCTTACAGCAAAGAATAAAATAGCTGGTATAATTTCTTTGGTTATTAGAATAATCATCTGCAGCATGAGTGTTTTTTCCCCTTAATCTGATTTAATCAGGGATGGGTTTTTTACCTTATCTTTCATAACATAATACCCAAGCTATTTTATTATGAAGTGGCATCTTTTCTAGAATTTGAGTTTTGCCCGTAAATCCCACTGAGGACTTGAGAAGTTTGTCATAATGAAAGTTTAGTTGAAATAAATACATATCTGTGGGAAATTTATGACTCTAACAAAACATTTACTAATTAAAAAACCCATTGCAGCTGGGAACAGTGAAGGGAGACAATACCAAACTAAAATCCAAAGCGGTTTCTTAGGAGGATATTCTCCGTTCTGCAAGAACTGATCATTATTTATGGTTGCTTTAGGTACTCTGTATAGTACTTTGTATTTTCCAGGCTCCTGAGATGGTGGAGAATCCTGAGGAATATCGACAGGCTGCTTCCTGAGGGTCACAGAGACTATTCCTTCATATTTTTCCTAACACCAATTCAGCCAAAGTGTGTGTTATGCTTCCCTTTGGCATGACATTAGCAAGATATCCTGGTGTTATCTGAGACCCCCCCTATCACCTTGATTCTGCCTTAACCTTTAGGCTCTGGCTAAATGTGCTTAAGTAAGTCTTTGTCACGTTCCAATAGAGCATGTTTGCATTGATTATGCACAATTATATCCTTGCATCATGGCAATTCACCTGTGCACACTAGCCCCTACCAGAGTGATTTATTACCAGCTAAATTGTTGCTAGCAGAACTCTGTTTATCACTGTCACAGGTGCAAGCAGCAGATATGAGTATCTGTATGATCAGCCTCTGTGTGTGTGTGCATGTGCACGTGTGTGCACAGGAAGGTGTGGGACCTGGGGTGGATGAAGGCATGAAAACTCATGGACATTTCTGATTAACCCTGTCAAACCCACCCCCTATCCCCTAACACCCATCATTGTCGTCTGGTTTCATGCCATTTCTACCACAAATATCAGTGGTTATAGAAATCTCTGTTGATCCTGATGTAACTTTATTGATCCCTTTCAACCTTCATCCATATAATGTCATTGAAGAAGTTCTTACGGAAACAAGAACATTAATCAGCACCCCAGTTAATTAAAGGCATTGGAAACCTTCAGAAATGATGGAAGGACCCTGGAAAATAGGGACATTTTGACTTTCAGGAAACATGCTTCCTCTATGTTCATTCTGGTCCTTTCTTTTTCAGAATTTAATGGGATTGGACAACTCAGAGTATTGTTTAATTCCCTAGAGAAAGTGATCCGTTAGTGTTATGTGTCTCTTACTGCTTTTTCATTAGCAAACAAAATGACACAGCAATGATTTGTTTCATATCAAATATTAAACAAAGATATTACATAAAACATTAAAGGTACTGCTGCCTTAACATTTAATGAGCCAAATCTTCCACTGAAATTTAAAATCATGGAATCATGGGGCAGTTTGAGTTGGAAGGGATCTTAAAAATCATCTAATTCCTGAACTACCACAAACTATAGAGGACAGATCCAGACATCACACTATACATCCAGAAACAACCTGGATGTGCTGGATGTGTTTCTTACCTTCACTTTCTTTTTTCTCACCAGCAAACTGCCTCTTAAAATCTTGCGTTTAGGTTAGCCAGGTGGCTTTTTTACTCTCTGATGTGATCCTAGCTTGTCAGTGATCCTCAGCTGAACTGGTAGTCTCAGACCAGTGAGCACAACACCAAAATCACACATCAGACAGCTGGTGTCATCTGGCGCCTCTCAGATTGGCAGTCCCAGCCAATCTGAGTGGTGGAGGATCTGCCCTCCTAATGTGAGAAATGATCCCTGAACTGTTTTGCTATATGAAAATGGAGTGTGCATCTATGTGATGAGGGAACCCTTCAGGGCAGGGGATGAGGCTGTTGTTTTGTCTTATAGTTTTTCAGTCACTAAAACCAAACATGCTGTTCAGGTAGAACAAAGTAATGATCAGGATCTAGATTCCGACCTTCTTTAATCTGTGAGTAGTCTGGATCAATTTGATCTGGATCTATTTTATAAATGTGTCCCCATAGTACACTTGGCAGTGGCTTGAAGTAAATAAATACATTTAATGTATTCCCAAGGGAGGTCAGCCAACTGGTCTAGTCCTCTAGTTTTCTAGTCCTAATCCTCTGTTGCCAGAGTGAAATGCAGAGGTTTATTTGTTCCAAGTCTGAAACGAATGCATCAAAAAAATTTTGTTCCAAAAATAATTGACTTTTAACTGGTTTTAATGGACAGATTGACAAACTAAGCTGCCAAATTCTTATATCTCCAGAACCGATGAAGTTTTTTTGAAAAACTGAGTTTTATGACATTTGGCAAAATTATCCAACATCCAAGTGATAAGGCCAATGCTTCTCAGCTAGCTTGATACTGTTCCAGATAGTTTTAAAACCAGTTTATGGGCATTTTTTGTTGGTGAGGGTTTTTTGTTTGTGACTGGGGAGTGTTTGGGGGATTTTTTTTGTTGTTTTTTTTGGGTTTTGGGGTTTTTTTGTTTGGGTTTTGTTGATGCTGTTGTTGCTGTTGCTGTTCAAAATGCCTTCTTCAAAGGTTTAGGGAATCATCAAAAGTTGGGCAATTGAGACTGATGGCTTTGTTCTGAGTGCTCATGATTTGTAAGCTGGGCACTTTCTTTCAATTGCCCATATAAGTACCTTCTAGAAGCTTATAGGGACTTTGTTTCTGGAAATTCTTTGAAAAAGTAACTTCTCTGCCAATGGGCAGAAAAATTCCTAAGCTTGTTGTCTAGCAGCATCAGAATAAAGGTATTTGAAATCATCCAAGAGTAGATTCCACATGGCTACATTCAGGTATCTTTGTTGGACAGGGAGAAACTTTTCCTGATCCAGAGGACTTCAAAGAAACATAAAACATTTGAAAATCAGGCAATCTTAGATACCTAACTTATGCAGATTAGGTTCCATTACAGACCACTACAGACAGATAACTTGCTTTTATTTGATTCTCAAGGGAAGTAATTCTCACAACTTTAATCTTTTTATCTTAAGAACTTATTTTAAATTTGCTTTGTTCTTGGCATAAAGGAGATGAGATTGGCCAGCCTTTCAGCTGAGTTTGCAATAGCCATGTTTTTACTTAAGAATTAATATTGACTGGCTAAGGACAGATGATTTATTGTGTAATTCTGTAATTATTTCTTTTTTCTGCATTGGGTAATTTGTGCTACGGAATTAGAAAGATGCTGCATTAGCAGCTAATGGGGTTTTGTGTTAACAAAAATATTTTGTTATAAAATGTATTCAGAATCTCTCAAAGAAGGAAATAGGCACCTTCCATGTTGCAGAGAGGGATATACCCCAATAAACAAACCCTGAAAAAATACATCATTGAAAAGATTTTTTTTTTTTTTTAATCTTTGTCTAAATGAATTAGCCAACCTAAGTAAACTTTGGTAGAAAATAAGATATTTATTGGGTAGTATTCCAATGCACATTTGAAGACTTTAAAGTTTTCATGTTATAGATTTCTATGTTTTACTATCTTTTGGAGAATCGCAGAAGCATTAAAAATCTGGAAAAAATCTCCAAGTCCAACCTTTGACTGAATGCCACCATGCCCACTAAACCCCACTACCTAGACTCTATAAGAGACTCTGCCATTAAGTCCAGTCTTGAGGAGACAATATGGTCTACCCTCCCCTCACAGAAGCTCCTGAACAGCAAGTTCATTGAGTGGTCAGTGATCAGTGTAAACTCTGTAGCTCATATGCAAACATTCTAATATCATAACTCCAAACTAGCTGCAGCATCAGTACAGGGCCTTTTGAACACTCGTTTATTCTGGAGTATCAGTGGAACATCTGAAATGTCACTAGCCATGCAGAGTGCTTGAACTACACCCTCACAACCGAATGTCCAGTAACAACACTGAGGGCTTGAACACCTTTCAACAGGAGTCACACAGATTTGAGTCTGCTACTAAGTTAAACACTTGAATTAATCAAGTTTTCTCACTGTCTTTCAGGCCATGTTGTGGGCTAAAAACTGTTATTTCCTCAATTTCCCTTTTAAGAAAAGTTAACTATTTCTGGCCAGAGCTGTAGTCTAAATTTTATCTTCATGATAAGCCTATTCAGTAAGAGAAAAAACTCTCTTTTCTGGGATGATTTTTAAAAGTATGTAACTAATTTTCTGGTTTTATTGCATTCTTGCAGAATGAGAACCATATTAGAGGACAAATACTAAATAAAATTTAAAAATACAAAATTATGATTTTACTATCCTATAGTTTGCAATAATTTCCTGGCACAGAAGATATTGAACATACTTATTTAGAAAAATTAGATATCTTTTCTTGGAGTGGATAGATGAAGTGTCTTCCTAATCTTGGGTGCATTCCTTAATTTTGTCTTTGTTTTGTCTGGTAGTAAGGGTATCCATATAAGTTCCCTCCTATATCACAGGAATGGCAGCCAGTAAGATGCCAGTAAAGGTTTCAACAGTTAAGTGATTAGATTAAAGTTCTTTAATTTAAAGTGTTATTATCTAGACTCAGGATAGAGAGAGAATGGGCTCTGTTGATGCAGTGTGGATGTGGAGTTTTATAGCATCAGTGTGTAGAGGGAGTGATATAAGGAGGC
Source organism: Diglossa brunneiventris (assembly GCA_019023105.1). Taxonomy (NCBI): domain Eukaryota; kingdom Metazoa; phylum Chordata; class Aves; order Passeriformes; family Thraupidae; genus Diglossa; species Diglossa brunneiventris. The sequence continues at coordinate 61,414,015 of CM032382.1, forward strand.
CATTACTTACTTTGGGAAGGACAATCTTTTGCCAGTAATAGCTGTTACTCAGGAAACAGACACCACCTGCCTTGAATCTGTGATAAAAAATTTGTCGGACTCCAGCTCTTAGAGGTAGTGGGCTGTAAAATATCAGTAAATCAAATTATTAACATTCTATTACTAACCAGAGATATTTAAGAATTTGTCTGAAGAAGGCAAGGTATCTAGAAAATGTGAGGAAAAGTTAAGCACTAAATAACAGAAGATTAACTTAAAATAAAATAAACTCAGGATAACAGTTGCCATCAGGAATCTGGATAGAAAGAAAATACCATATCTGATTGCCTTAGCCATAATTTATGGAGCATCCTACCAAAAAATTTGCAAAAAGCAGTGGGAGGAAAAAAAAAATCAGCCAAGGTAAATGCAATTTGGAGATTTTCCTACATTTCTGCAGGGTTGTTCTACTTTCTAATTATCTATAGAGAAACATTTTCATTACTTGAACAGAGCTGATTATCGACCTGCTCCAAAGTCAATCAAAAGTCAACAGAGAGATAGAGTGACATTTTTCTCTGTCCGGCAAGACTAGAAAAACTAATCTCTTTTCATATGTTGATCACATTACCAGAGCATTCTTCATGTGTTAATTTTTTTGCCTTGCAAAAAGCTTAGATCCCCCTGGGTAGAAAGCTAAAAAACACATTAATTCATTCAAAATATGACAAAATCCAAAACAACTTTGGCAGAACCCAACCAGCCAGAGTTTCCATTTTACTTTTGCCTTTTTATTTTTCCCCCCTTAACCTAATTGAAAGAAACTTGCTTGTGTTGCAGTTAGAGAGCATATCCAACCATTGCACCTCAGCTGACAAACCATGAATCCCTTGAAATCTGGTTGTTTGTGAACATCTGCACATATTTTGAGTTTTAGGTATATATGGCCATAATTTTAGAGTGGTGTTCCAGATACAGAGTGAAGAAAAAGCATTTTAAGTGCTGTTCATTAAATACCATTTTATGCCACAGCAATGTGTGCGATGGGGGAAGTTTCCAGCAGGGTCAGCTGGCATTGGAAGTGGAATGTTTTTTTTACCCCATTTGCGGAAGGGGAGTAATGCTGAACCCCTTTAAAGTCAGAGAATGGAAATGCAGGGGTTGTTCTCTCTCCACTATTCCCAAGGGAGGTCCTTGACTCACACCCTGGGAAGTTGTACATCAAAAGTGGACATGGTGACCTGAGGTCCTCATAGCCTGGGAAGCTGGATTTTCTTTAACAATCCCAAACTGTGGGCTTGGAGAGGGTGAGTCTGTGGTACCACCACCACCAGCTGCCACAGACACTGCATGGTACCCCCTGCCCTTTTCATTGGCTACAAGGGCATTGTTTGCCGCTCTCGCTGGCCACTGCCACACGGATCCATGCCGGCACCTTGGCAAAGTGAATCCTTTCAAACAAAATAGCTTTGGGCTTTGTTCTGCCCAGTTCCTCGCTGTTTTGTCTGTCTGGAAAAGAGCAGTAAGCCACAGAGTTTTATTTGCCTCAGTCCTTTCTTTGTTCTCCTGGGCTACAAGGAACTGCCTATGAGTGGATGTGACTTTGTCTTAGTTCCAGGGTGACATCTTGTTTTTGTTGGTCAAACCATTCCCCCTTTTGTAAAATATTTTTACTGTTGTGTTTATTGCTTTTCTCTCTTTTTTAGTCAAATTGTAATGCTAATGTTTTTTTAGTCTCTCATACATTTTTGGTTTTTTTTTCCTCTCCACAGTCTTAACATTTTCCTCACTTTTAAAAGCATTAGAAGTGGTTTCTCAAAGTAGTTTACAATGATTAAAGAATTGATATTGACACACGGTTTTTAAGCTGGATAATGTCAATACATATAAAGTGAAAGAGAAGCATGCACAAATGGTGTGTCTAACACAATACAGACAATTTCTGAGAAGAGAAAACCCAAAATATCTATCTCTTTTACAAGCTGAATTCTTTACTACTAAGGCAGAGAGAAGCCACAGTCTAGATTACTTAGGAAAAGACAGAGGGGGAATGAAGTCTTCTTAATTTGAAAAAAGATAATTCATTATGTATTTAATTTTTTAAAAAATACAGATATGGCCTGTTTCATTTCAGCATTTTTGCATCTTTATTTAAACTAGAGGAGGCATACAGTTTAACATAAAACATGCTCATTTATTTCTTTATTTGTGAATGGAAATATCCTGAATGAGAAAGTAACCTGACAAATGTCAGACTAAAGAACAGTGTGACATTTCTGAATCCAATATTATAACACAAATGCATGGATCAGAGACCAATAGGCTAGAGAACTCCGCAGGTGAGTGTTCCAGGCATGACTGGACACTCTTCATAATTATGGGATTGTTTTATTGTTCCTAGAAATAATATTCCAGGGAAGGTCATGAATGTACATTTCATTCTAACTCATTGACATACAATCTCATACTCTCTTCCTTTCTTTCTTTCTTTTTCTTTCTTTCTCTTTCTTTCTTTCTTTTTCTTTCTTTCTTTCTTTCTTTCTTTTTCTTTCTTTCTTTCTTTCTTTCTTTCTTTCTTTTTCTTTTCTTTCTTTCTTTCTCTTTCTTTTCTTTCTTTCTTTCTCCTTTCTTTCTCTTTCTTTCTTTTCTTTATTTCTTTCTCTTTTCTTTCTTTCTTTTATTTCCTTTCTTTCTTTTCTTTCTTTCATTTTTTTTCCTTCCTTCCTTCCTTCCTTCCTTCCTTCCTTCCTTCCTTCCTTCCTTCCTTCCTTCCTTCCTTCCTTCCTTCCTTCCTTCCTTCCTTCCTTCCTTCCTTCCTTCCTTCCTTCCTTCCTTCCTTCCTTCCTTCCTTCCTTCCGCCACTTCCTTCCTTCCGCCACTTCCTTCCGCCACTTCCTTCCGCCACTTCCTTCCGCCACTTCCTTCCGCCACTTCCTTCCTTCCTTCCTTCCTTCCTTCCGCCACTTCCTTCCTTCCGCCACTTCCTTCTTCCGCCATCTCCTTCCTTCCGCCACTTCCTTCCTTATGCCACCTCCTTCCACCACTTCCTTCTGCCACTTCCTTCCTCCACTTCCTTCTGCCACTTCCACCACTTCCGCCACTTCTTTCCTTCCTTCCGCCACTTCCTTCCTTCCTTCCACCGCTGCCACCACTTCCTTCCCCCCTTAATGCCCTGAAATTGACCTAAAGAATTGCAATGTGCCCTTTCTGATGACATAATCTGACTAAGTAATTTTTTAAGTGGTATGGGTTCTTGGCCGGAAAAGCAGATCTCTAGCAAGTTGCCTTCCAAACTGTAATTTTTTTAAAACCCGGGCTTAAGATCTATTCAAACTGCTTTCTATTACATATTTGTTTATGCTGAGGTTTCACCTCATCCAGCCATCAAGACTCACAGAGCTATTTGCTCATTTCCCCACCAGCAGAATACAGGAGATGACTGGAAAGATGAAAAGCTGGAAAACTCAATGGTAAAGATAAAAATAGTTTACTATGGAAAGCAAAAGACTCAGACACAAGAGAATCATTCAGTCTTCCCATGAGCAGGCAGGCGTTCAGCCATGTCCAGGAGAGCAGGGCACCATCACAAATAATGAAGATAAACTTCACCACTTCAAATGTTCCCTTCTCCTCCCTCTTCTCTCACTTTACCTACTGAGCATGATGTCACATGGTCTGCAACATTCTTTTGATCGTTTTGGGTCACCTATCCTGGCTGTGTCTCCTTCCAACCTCCCAAGCACCCCCAGTCTCCTCCCTAACCTGACAGTACAAAAACATCTCTGTGTTATCCATGCTTTGTTCAGCACAAACCCAAAACACAGCCCCATGTCAGCCACTGGGAAAAACATTAACTCTACCCCAAGCAAAATTAGAACAATTCAATAAGAACAGGAATTTCACTGCACTACAAAGGCTTTATGGCTGCCAAATCACAAACAAATATTTTTCAGTAGTAAGTCCAGCTAGGTGACCACTCAGCTGAGTAGTCCCCAGATGAGGACAACCAACATTTAGTTGATGTTTTATTTCCAGTCATGTAATAGTTATTGAGTTAAATACAAGAGTAATTCACTGAATTTTACGTTAGATGCTAAAATAGATGCTACTTTGGTTTCTTGAAAGGAAGTCCAAATGCAGAAAAAAGTACAAAGAGAATAGCCTTAATGATGCAAGACTAAAACTAATAACATATGAAAAAAATGGAGTAGTGTCCTAATTCACTAAGATTCTGTTTGAATAAGAGTTTTAATATTGACTAAAAATATATATCAATTCTTGTCAGCTCTCCTCTTCCCCCTTCCTTAAGTTTAAAGGAAGATAACTTAGCAAAGTTTTGACATGGAAAAAAAAAGTTTCTGTGGCCTCTGTTTGTCCTCAGAAATGTTTAGTGTTGCAAGACCTGTCCTTTCTTCCCTTTCTCCTTTGTTTGTTTAAGAAGGTTTCATTGGATTTCTTGCGTATCATGTCGCTTGGGTTTACAAAATATTGGCAAAGCTTTATAATAAGTAGCAAATCATTATTACGTGCTTTGGTGTTCATTGTAATACAATTAATCATCATAAATTTGTTTTGGTATATTCAAGTGGATGAAACAGCTAATTTCAAAGACAGCTTAGTTCAGAAAACCATTCAATTTATTATTATACTCCCACCTTTAAGGGCACAGAAAATGTTTCCTGCGCAAGGTACATTGAGTAGGCATCATTAGATACATGATGGACAGGATGGAATAACTAATCAGTCTAGCATTCAGTTTCATATTATTGTTAATTTATTTACCAGGAAAGAGTAAGTAATGAGACCATTTAAGTTGCTTACACTAGAGCTATACAAACCTTTCCAGAAAAATGGAAGGGAAAGGTATGTTTGGCATTCCAATCAGACTTGGTTTAATGGCCTACTACAAGGGCTCATTTATTTATTTATTTATTTGTTTGCTACTTTTTCAGAAGTCTCATGGGAAATTTAATGGAGAATAAAAAAGCAAGGTCTCAGTGCCAGCTCTGTACCACCTGTATGGCAGCTGCTCCTGTACATGAAAATGTTGCACATATAAGGTTGTGGCTTATATCACATTATGAGATTTGTCAAGAGATGCAGAAACTCCAGATGGACTCTGACTTCAGTAATTCTCATACAAGGAATATAGGGATTAGGCTTTTAACCACAGATTTCAGAGGAATCAGCATAATTCCTTCATGATCTTATTAAAAAAAAAAAAAAAAAAAAAAAAAGGAAGTTGTGGACAAAGGTGTTTTATTTACCTAAAATATTTTGGATTTGGAATCCTGCCTGCCTTTCTGTAAGGCTTATTCTGAAGATGCAAACCTGAATTTGCCCCTCTATATCTCTGCAAAATTAATATCCATGTCATTTTCACTATTTCTTAATAATTCCTAATGATTTTAGACTCTGTAATTTTTAAATTATTTTTTTAAAAGGAAGATAGTTATAGTTTTACTGAAATAAAACCAAGATCCTAGCCAAACTTAGCTTCCAGTTGTGATGGGGTGATTGTTCATTTGGTTGCTGTTTTTTTTTTTTTTATTTTATTGATGTGGGGATTTTGAGGATGTTTATTAATGGGCTGGTTTTTGTATTCACGAATGTTTAATTTAGTCTGCATGACTGAGTGGACATTGGTAAGGCCTTTATATCTGTTCTGTTCCACGTGTGTAGTGCAGCATTAGTGACAGTTCTCTACTTCTACAAGTGTTGTAAGGTAATTACAGATTTTCAGATGTGGCAAGAACTCTGTAATGATCCTTGGCTGTCCACTCAACTAGTAGCCATGTAGCTAATAGGAAAAACAAAACCATTAAATTAAGAACAGAGGAGGCTACTCTCTTCTTCAAATATTCAAAAACAAGCAGAAAACTTGCAGAGAGAGACCTGAGGCATGGAGGTGGAAAAGACACCGTCAGGCCTGACACCTTTCTTATAAAACAAAGCAAAACAAACCAACCAATTAATCAATGAATCAGTCAAGATGTAACTCTGCAGAGAAATGCTAAACCCAGGATTATTTCTCAAGGTTAGTCACCCTCATGCCAATGATTTATCCCTGTATGTAAAATAGACCTGAATTTGAGTCTTCAACTTTTTTGCATCCTTTTGACAGCCGATGATTTACACACATTAAACTAAATGTTTAAGAACATGGCAATCACCACACAGGATCAGGATTCCAGGTATTAGCTGCAGAACATGCTTTGCAAACTGAGGATCTATTTGCTTATATTTAGGCAAACTCTGCATGGTTAAATAGTATTATTTGAAGCAAAGAAAAGCAGATAGAAAGATTGAAGGAGGGAAAAAAAAATTGAAAAAAAAATCTTGCCCTTGGACTTTGATTAATTTCACTCATGATGATAGCATTTATGATGGTAACATATATTAGGTTGACCAGGGACACTTATTTATCCCACATATACTACCTCGGATAGGGTTGTTTGTTTCAGATTTTGTGTGGTTTCATCAAAATTTCATGGCTTAGATTTACAATCATAATAAAGAAAAATAAAGAAAATAAAAACAATAAATAATGTTAAAAAGCCCCAAACCTTGAATGAAACAAATGAAAGAAGATAAATACAAGGATACATATCATATCTCAAAAGATACTAGTTTGTGTAATTGGTTATATAAGAGAGAAAGTGAAAGTTTCCAAATGCAATAGAAATTTCAGTATTTCAGTGTATATTTTACCCCAAACTGATTGATTTTTATCTCTGTGTACTCTTGAGGCTACAGCACATACACCATAAGCAAGCTTAATGCTGCATAACTTTCACCATCTGAAGGATACTGCTCGTAAACTTGTAATTTGTTACACCTTTCATTGGCATGACCCTCAAGAAGATTACTTAGTACTTCCTAAAATGTTTTTTTTTGTCCAAGAGAGGTGGACAATTGGCCTCTAGAAGGGAAATATTCCCCTCCCTTTTCATGGTCTCTAACGGCCCTGTTTTGTGTGTGTTTGTGTAATATTTATTTATTTATTTATTTATTTATATACACACAACTGAAATTAACCAAAATTTATCTTGCCCTGGTCATGCAGCCAAGGAAGAAAGTCTCGGATAAGAAAAGGTTGAATTCCAAATCATACTAAAAATGTACAACAAAAACTCTAAAGTAAGGACAGGTACTACCATACTTCATCAGGGTCTGAAGATCGGGTACCTAACTTACTTACATTTTTCTGGCTGTGACTTATTTCTGAGTCTGTCTTCAGAGGTTCAAGAGACAGCAAGCAGAAGCTGCTTACATAAACAGGAGGTTGACTTCCCAACTTTGAAATCAGAAACTTCTTTCAGGCTCATCTGCCACTAGCATGAAGGTCTCATTTGGGGAAACATGTCCATCTTTCTATGATTAATCTGATAGTCTCAAGTATTATCACGAACACGCACCAACCCTTTCTATTTTCTTAAGAAGTGGGATACATCTGGAAGATTTGTTAAGATTCAAGCCACCTCCACCAGGTTATTGATTATCATAAGAAAAGTCATTAGCATTATTGAATCCTCTTTGTTATGACAGTAATCAGCAGCTCCTTCCTGGATTACTGGGAGCATTTTTGAAAGGTTTATGGCTTACTACTGATGTAGATAAATGTTTTTAGAATCCATGGTTTTGCCTTTCATGAATAAAAAGGTGATTGAACAAAGACTGCATTCATCATTCTGTTTATCGCCCTGAAACAACAAGTGTAATTTATAAACCAATAATACTTTTTTGTAGTGTTATACACATGTTCTAAAAGAATGGATCAAATTAATGCAAGCCCAGAAAACAACGCCACCACAAGACTAATACATCCAAACCCTTAAGGGATTTGAAAGAATCCAACCAGCACGGTGACTTTGATAAGTGCTTTGTGGCTTGCTTTATTTTTTTTTCATTTTCATTTATTTATTTTTTCCCCTTATTTCAGAAATAAAATGATGAATATCTTATAACATTACGGCAATTCTCTTAACATTAACATAGTCAATAAATGCTTATCCATAACTCCTATTTTCAGTAGTGACCCTTGGGGGTGTCTGTGTATTGGAGAGTCTCTCTAAAGATGTATATGGCTGCATATAGCTTTGTAGCTGGTCTGGATGTGAAAAAATATCTAGACAAAAATGTAACTCCTTCTCTGCAAACCCCTGAAAAGCATCACTAGGTACATCCTCCTGCTCTAGAAATGGGGATTTTGTTTTCTGCTTAGACTCTCTGGGATGTTTCTGAGCTAAAAATTAGAATTGCATCCTCTGTTTTGCAAAAAGGGGAATTATAGGTCACCAATAAAAAGTGTCCAATATATCTGGCACTTCCACACTGAACTTCAGCCCTCAAGTAAGGAATTGTTAACTTATGCATAATAGTCACTGAGGGCAGCCAAACCTCTGAAAGAAAGAGACTTGAGAGACGCAAAGCCAGGAAGTTGTACCAGAACAGCCCAGGTTTGCACCTGTCCTTTATCCCAGACCGCAAGATCCAGGGCATTTCTTCTGGCATCAAGAATTAAAGTGCTCATGTTAGAATTACATTCTGTGACTTTTAAGGACTCTTCATCCAGTTGCACATTTAATTATTCTAATTTCTTATAAATTAAATTCTTTTCTAGGGCTGAAATGTATTAATTTCTGTGTCTATTTGTTGGTTTCTGTGTAATGCTTTGGTTGGTAAGAAAGGTCCCTGAGTAACTTACACTTTTGTTTGTGTAAAGGATTTCAGACAAAGGTGAAGCCTCTGTCTTGGTTTTGCCAAGGTGGTCAAACAGAACTGTTAATGCCTCAGTCTGAAAAACTTTCTCAGCCCAGAAGTGCTGTCTCACATTTCTCTTTGTTACAGATGGTAAATGTTGTATTTTATCCTCAGTATCATATGACATAGATAAATCCACCTCCTTAGTTACAAATATAGAACAGAAACATATACTGAGTATCTGTGCTTTTTTATAAGTCCCTATTTATATTTTTATCATCTGCAACTAGCAGACGTTCTTTTTTGTTCATGTCATATTTTAAAATAATTTTTTCTTTCATAATTGCCATTAGTCAACGGGGTTGTTTTCTACTTTTCTCATCTGAGGTCTATATTATTAAACTGGCGATCCTTATTTTTTACCATGTATTTCCCTATTTCCCTTTTATATTGAAACCTTACAAAGACTATTAAAACTCAGATCCTGTTTTAAATAAGATGAAAACATCATCAATCTTTGAAGTTTGACTACTAATGGACAACGTGGAATATGCTTAAATAGATGCAACATTTTTATTTATATTTCAGGTTTGAAATTTCGGCAATAACAATTTTAAAAATTTTGAAACTACCCCAGTATTGGGGTAGTTTTAAAATTAACTAGAAAGGTAACACCAAAAAAAAAAAAATTCAATGTAGAATGATCATAAGCTTTAGTGCCTAGAAGGCTGCAAATGCCAAGGTTGACAAATCATGGTTTTTATAATCAGTTATGTTAAGATCTTCCATTAAATTAATAGGAGAAAAACATTTCCTTCTACTGTAAAACAGCTTTGTCTTGGGTTCTTCATTGTACATTTTTTCAGACATTTGAGCAAGAGATCTATAGTAACAATGACTGTTTTAAGATTTTTAAAATTTAGGTGCAAATTAAATACCTGAATTAGGTATCCTAAGTACTGTTCTCAGATGTTTCCCTTAATGGATGCACAGCTAAAGGTTGTGTTCCTTTCATAACTTTTTGTAAAGGGATTTGTCATAATAAGGAGCCTACAGGCTGGCTTTAATTTTTAAGTATGTGCCACTTGATTGTCATAGCACCATTTTCCCTCATTTATGTTGCTTCAAAACCGTCTTGATAATCCTAGAAAATCTATTAATTGCTAATGCTATCCTGTGTAATGAGATTACCCTAAGAAGTGTTTTGAAAGAATAAGAGGCAGCTAAAAGGCTTTCAAAAATATATCTCAGAAGGTTCTTCCAAACCTGTGCCAATAAATTTAAGATTTCCCCAACTGAAGTTAATCAAGCAGTTTTGGCTAACATAGGGCAATCTTCAATTAAACTAATTTCGTTGCATCAGTATCTCCCTCTTCCATGATGAATTAAAGATTAAGATATCCCCATATACTAAGATTCAAATACAAAGTCTGTCCATTGGCAGTAATGAAGTTCCTGTTTACTCCCCTAGCAAAAAGACTTTGTGTTTTCCTGATCCATTCGGAAATACCTGAGAATACAGTCATGCTTTAGAAGACATACAAAGACTATGCAGCACAAAAATGTTAATGTTTGGAGTTTTAGATACTTCTAAGGTCAAGTGAAGACTTGTCCTCTCCAAAGTCATATGGGGAATGATTCACCTCATTCACGTTCACTGGATAAAAATTTCTGGCGACTCAGAATTAGTTGTCCTGGCTCCAGTTTTAGCTAATGGAGAGAAACTGACATATATACAGGGTAATTCACTCTGAGAGAGTTCACACAAAAGAGCTGTCCTGTACATTTCTGTCATTTGCATCATTGTTCAGAACTTAAACAGTTAGTCTGGAGCACTCCTTATTTTTGGACAGTTAAACTAGATAAGATCAATGCCATCTCCAACAATTATGGCTTTCCTAATAACATAATGCAATTCTTTTCCTCTGTTGAAGCATATATGCCTAAGAGTATGAAAGTGCACCAAATAATTACATTGTGAAACTCCTTGCTTCAGGATGCAGCAGTTATTGCAATTTTATATGTATTACAGAAATGATTGGATATGGTCATGGAAGAGAAATTCAATGAAATCTGTTAGATGCAAAGAAACAAGCTCTAGGGAAGAAAGTGGAGGGGGCTTTGTTTGGGATTTTTTTCGTTGTTTTTGTTTCTTTTGTTTTGCTTTTTTGTTTAGTTCGTTGTTTGGTTGTAGGTGGGGGTTTTTTTGTTTGTTTGTTTTGTTTCATTTTTTTTTTCTAAAAATCATTTCAGTGATAAGAAACTTTTGCACAATATAAAAAATATACTTACCTTCTAATTAGGATCTTTCTTGGAACCTGACTGCATGAGTGAGAATGGAAACTAAGCTAAAGCAGTGGCTTGGTCTGTTCCAATTTGTATATTTTAAGTTCAGGTAAGGTTAAAGTAGTGCTAATAATTTTAAATTAGAACTCATAGGCTAGTGGTTTTTACATGAGTTTGAGAAAGTAAAAGTACTTTCTATATCCTTCACCATTGGGAACCAGAAGGTGAAACTAATTTTTGATTGACCAAGGTGCCAAAAGTACAGCACACAAGACTGTTTAAAATGTGACAGTCCTTACTTCAGAAAATAAAAATACAGTAGTAAATATCAGTGAAATTCATATTAAAAATCTGGTTTTATTTTGTATTTCAGACCTTTTAAAGGACATAACAACTTCCAATCATTTGGGATAGCCCAAGGCAAAATCAACAAAACTTGCACAATTAGCATAAGATAAAGATTTGTTCCAGTATAGGACTTGGTCAAATAAGAGAATAATCAGGCCCTGATAGAAATATTTAAAAACAAGAATTATGATTTAAAAAGAGAAAGAAAAAAAAAAGAAAGAAAACATCTGAAATTCATTTTCATTCTACTGTAAAACAAAACTTCTTGATTTATTACTAAACCCCTCCCCCTATAAAAAATCAAACCACCAAAAAGCAATCAAACAAAAATAAAAGATGAAGTATACAACCCTGAATTATCCAATAGCTCAGGACTAAGGACAGTTGCATACGTGGAAGACATGAAACATTTTTGACCAAATTCTCCTGATGTTTCTTGTCAGTGGCATAAATCACTTTTCTTCTTGTTGAAGATGTTCAATGCAATTGATATACACACTTTTTTTTGCTTCATAAACTCGTATGTTGAATTTCATTTTTTTCTAGGCCACACCATGGACACTGCTCCATTTTATCCTATTGTTCTTTGTCATTAGGTGTGCAGTAAAAATAAAAACCTGATACTATGTGTTACATATAAAGATATTTAAATCTGGATAGATCTTGCCATTGAATCAACCTTTTGTACAACACTTATCAACCAAATTTCTGAGCATATGTTCACATATCTTTAATCCATTAGTCAAAAGCAACATGTATGAATAAGGAGAGAAACTGTAAAAAAATATGAAGTAATTTGCTATCTGTTCTTTTGGTAAGTTAGCGAGACTGCAGTTTGTTTCATGTGTTTGCTGGGTCTGTATCAGCAAATAAATTAAATGTTGACCTGATCTGGTTAGTCAAATGAGCAATGCATTTAATCATAGATCTTGAAGTTAAAAACTCTGAAGTACACACTACTCTAACCACATCTTTACAGTCCATTGACGTTAAGGTATTTTAGACCCACTGTGAATTAAAGAATATACACAAACAGTTTTCTTTAAAATAAAAAAAAGGAAGTAAGTTCTTACATATTTGTGACTATCTGGCAAAATGAGTACTGATTTTCAAGGATTTGTTTGCTTATAAATCTTATTTTCAACTTCTACTGTTGTATTTTAAATCCTGTCTAACTTGCTCAATAAAGTTTACTGCTTCAATTTGTCTACATATAAGATTACTAGTTTTGTTAATTCTTAGCTTATTATGAACCTGATCCAATGATATTTATATGAGTTGGGTTTGGAAAAAAAATATTTTTTTTTCCCTGCACAACTGAAAGTAATTCCCCTTGTCACCAAGTATTTGAATTTAAAGTATTGTCAGTGATTGAGTTACAGCATCTCTTTTAAAATTAGTTTTGAAGAAAAGATATTTCATATTTACTAACCTCCAATTCCTACAACACAGGCACAAACAAACTTCAGATTTCTAAGTTGAGTCATAGTTAAGTTAGAAAATTATCTATTATTTTTAAACTTTATACAACCAGTTTACCCATTAAGTAAATTACAAGAAGTCCAGGAAATTCTCTGAATTCTCACATGAATAAAACACCCAGCAGAAAGCTTTCACTTGCATAAACTTTATGCTTAGAAACGCATGTATATTTTTAAATGAATAAAAGAAAAAGAGGAGCAGCTTTTTTTTTCCAATGAGAGCTATTAATATTTTATGTCTTGCTGAAGAGCTGCTTCCTTTTCTCTTTCTTCTTGACACCAGAGAGGCTATTAGCTTTTTATTTTTATGTCTCCCTTTTCCTGACCCCTACCGTGCCCCACAACCCAAATGATAACAACAACAACTTCAATCTGGCTCTCCCTGGTCGGGACGCTGTACTTGCTATCTTTCCACTTTATTAACTTAAGCATTAGCTTTTTGAAGCGAGTAAAATTATAAATGACATGTAATCCTATGCTGGGTGGCAGAGGGCTGCTTTCTGAAGCCGTGATTGACTGAGGTGAACAGGGAAAGGGAAAAATTTCTTCTGAGGGTTGCAAAGTGCCAAGCGATATGTCATGGCCTCTGGCAACAAGATCAGCATCGTATTTATAATCAGTGCAACATGCTGAGAGGGCAAATTAAGCTGCAGGAAGCCCAGCTGCGGCAGTGACATAAGGGGCCATACTTTACTCCATATCCTTTCACAGATGTTAACTTGTGCTGGAGCCACAGCTCCAGCGATGGATTTTGGGTCTCACAGAATGCAGGCTCCGCTCACGGATGAGGAATCACTCTTTCCCAGCTCATGTGGCATGGATCCTTGTATTTCACCAAGCCATTTAGTTCTATAAATCCCAATGGCCGTCCAGGCTTATGAAAACTGCTCCAGAAGAGGTTGATAGACCCCACTGTAAATTAGGCTCTCTCTCCAAGTTGGGCCATAGTAATAAAATGAAGGCTAGCATGAGGTCAGACCCAATAAAGCAAATGTCAAAATTATGTCAGCAGGAAAATATGGAATGGATGCATCTTCAGGACTTCAGAGATAAATATCAGCTGGTGATGCACTGCAGGGTCAGTGACTGGATCACACAGCCTTTGAAAGAAGGAGCACAGATTTTCTGTGCAAGTCCCACCCTTGCGGCTGTAACTCGTACTGGGATGAGGTTGAAGTTTGGATACACAGTCAGCCCATTTGTGATGATTCTGCTGCGCAATACAGCATAAATTTTAAACCTTTTGTTGTCTTTTAATCTCCACTTCAAAACCTGAGAGAAAGGGAAGTGTTAGTGTTATCCAATATTGTTAGTACCAGGAGAAAGGGAGGCCAGAACTCCAATAAAGCTTAGGGGAACAAAGCAAAGAAAACCCACGTTTACCCAAACCTTGAAACTTGTATGTCAGTGGTATCTGCATGTGAAGCGGCCTTAAAACATTTTGAAAATCCCACACCTCAAAGAGATTCTTCAGCTCAACCAAAACGCAATCAGGTTGGTTAATTTTACATCAATGAGTTAAGATCAAAGTCCTTTTAGCTGAGATTAGAAATATTGAACCTTGAGATATCAGCCCCAAACTGCATCAAATCCTCCTTCTCTGAGGATATTTGGTGTTGGACACAGTGTAAAAAATATCAGTCTCACCACTTGCTTGTAAAAAGAGAAAAAAAATATGAGGAACATAGAAAAACTGTATTTGAATAAAGACAATAACCAGAAATGCTTTAAATATTATGCAGGTGAAACAAACTATACAAATAGTTTAAAAAATTAAAATTATAAAAAATATAAAAGAAAAAGTATGAATTTATTAATGGAAATAAAGTTACAAAAAATAACAACTCAAGTTTTACTTAGATGAAGTTACAATCCAGTCTGTTTTTACTTTTTAATTTTTCATGGTTCAGGCATGATGTTAACATGTAAAAAATGTTTTTTCTCCTGATATTAAGACTCTCCAAATAATGGTAGTAAATCTGATAAGAATGTAAATGTCGTATTATACTAAGTATTGGTTTTAGTGAAAATAAACAAAAATTTATTTTAAAACTTTTCAAACTAATTGCAAAATTTTATTCTTTCAAGAGCAGCAGTCAAACATCCCCAAATTATATAAATACCAGATTTCAGAGGAAAAAATTTTGAAACTATCAGCCTTCTTTTTGCGCAGAAAGGACTTTTCTTGGGCAAATATCTGATTTTCGTTCAGCCATTTACCTCTGTATATTCTTGAGCCTTAATCTTATGTAAGTGAAGTGGAGATTGGTGGCTGTTTGGGCCATAATGACCTCAAAATGATTGAGTTTAAAATCTCTGTTGACAGGATGAAAAATGCCAGCCAAACTGTCCCATTACAGTCTAGACTTAAGACTCTTTCTAGAGTCTTAAGTGGCTTTTAATTTGTATCTTGCAAAATTCCTAAATTTTATAAAAAATTCACTGAATTTGAGGCCATTAACTTGCTGTAAATCAAACATTCCTGTTCTGCAGAATACATACTTTTTTGAGGTTCTAGAACATGGTATGATACTAGAACCCATCCACACTTCCTTTTTGTTCTATCATTTGTCTCACAAGGATTTCCTGAGCCTCTATTCAGGGATCTAAAATATTTACACCAAATTAACTTAAGCATGGCTCATTGTTGAAGGTGTCCAGGTATATTTCCTTAAAACATTAATCATACTACACCTTGGCTTCACCAAATTTTAATTGTGAATATTCTAATTTATCTGCTTCCCATGCACTCTCTGGGATCAAAATGCACCTGGAAGTTTAATTATATCTGAATTTCAATAACTTGGGTAAGGCAATGATGTCTTCCATGTCAGGCACATCAAAAAGTTAAGAACTTGCTTTGTGACAGGCATCAATTAACTTATTCAGATGGCATTTAGCTATCATCTAAAGTATTTATATATCTTCTATTAGTGGATAGATTTAGATATACATCTCTACAACATTTCTAAGACACTCCAAAAAGCTGTGGCCTAGACTTAGTCTGCCTGATTTTATGGAATCATGGAATCATTGAGTATGCTGGCTTGCAAAGTACCAATCAAGATCATGGAGCCCAACTCCTGTCCCTGCACAGGACATCCCAAGAGTCACACCCTGCGTCTGAGAGCATTGTCCAAACACTTCTTGAATTCCAGCAGGCTTGGTGCTGCAATCACTTCCCTGGGGAGCCTGTTCCAGGGCCCAAACACCCCCTGGGTATAGAACCTTTTCCTGATATCTAACCTAAACCTCCCCTGACTTGGACTCAGGCTGTCTCCTGAAGTTCTGTCACTGGTCACCACAGAAAAAAGATCAGTGCCTGCCCCTTTTCTTCCCCTTGTGAAGATGTTGAAGACCGCAATGAGGTCTCCCCTCAGTCTCCTCTTCTTCAGGCTGAAAAAACCAAGCTGCTCCTCGTATGGCTTCCCCTCAAGGCCCTTCACCATCCTTGCAAGCCAGTGAATTTAGTCAAGACACTAACATAAAAGTGTAGACACCATGGGCTCCATCCTCAGTACAGAGCAAGAACAGGTGTTTCCAGACAGTTCTGTAGCTCAAAGATGGGGTAAATCTCTCTCTGGACTTGCCTTTTTTTCTCCATCAGCTAATAACTAATACAATGTAACTAATTACAGTGGCAATTGTAATCTTGCAATAGGGCAGATTTTTCTGGGCCGAGATGACATGCCTAAGAAATGTGCGGCACAGCTCAAGGTGAAAATAACCCCACCTAATACTTTGTGTGTTTGCTATCTTCTGCTCTAGTTTCCTATTCCCACACTATTCTATTGAGTCTGTGTTAATTTTTTTAAGTTGTATTAAACTGGACAGTATTTAAAGCAATGAAAACAGTTTTTCCATAGGATATTGTCTGCTTTGAACATTCCGTAATAGTCCACAACATTGTTCCATAAATAAATCGAAAACAAATGAGCATCATTCAATATACTTTTATCTCTATTTTTTTAGAATAAATTCAATAAATCTATCCATATTAAAAATCTATTAGGAAGTGGTAGAGAGTGATGTTGTACAAATATTACCATGAATATATATACAAAAAAAGGGATAACAATCAACATACTAAAAATTCTAAAAGAAGATGTTTCTTGATGGAAATGTGTTTTGATCAATGTTATTTATTTTAAATAATGCCCCTTATTTGATAAACTGAAATGAAGTAGTCAACTGAAAATGATATTTCCATTTCGAAATGACCTTCAAGAAAAGCCATACATTTTTCAAATACAATAAAAATAGTTGTAAAAATGTTGACATATATTCCCCTTGGATTGTTTAATTTTAAAGATTTTTTGACATTTTTATTTTTACAGTTCCTCTCTGAATAATTCAATGTTTATTCATTCAGTGATAATATTTAAGTTGTGCCATGTATTGGAATGGAGAATCATTTTTCAGTGTTGGCATTTTTGCATAAAAGAAGAAAAGACAAACAACTTTTTCATTTTTTGGGGGAGGAAGTATGTTTAAAGGAGAAATGATTGAATCAAGAGGCTAAGTTATGTAAAGAAAACCAGGGTTTCTCTTATATCTTGACAAAATATTGAGAGTTGAAGTATATTTTATCACAGTAAGGACTGGTTTTGATATTGACCATGCAAGCCAAGAATGCTAATATTAATACTATCAATAGACATGTTCTCATGACAGTTTAAAATTTTTATTTTATGTTATTTTTAAATAACATAATGGCTAAGGAATCAGAACTGCTCCTGAAGCCCATGATATCAAGGGATTTCTGGGATTAATTCTAGCAGCTGAAAGAAATATGGGTATTTATTCATTGTTGAAGCATATCAGAGGTGATGGATTCATTTTGGACAATTAATGTAGACATTGGAAAACTTCATTATTTTTGAACATTACTGATATAAATTACTGATATACCTGTGCGCTAGTGTTGTTTGGTTTTTTTTTCCCCTTTTAAAAGAGCATTTTAATCTTTTAACTGCAAAATTAGACGCTTAGTTTCAGTTTAGCCGCAAAAAAGAATTATATAAGAAGCTGTGACATGCTCCACATAAATGCATATAGACTGTATAATTATTTTGTCCATAGTCCAGAATAAAGCTGTAGAATGTAGTGTATGAAAAGTGCATGCATAAACAGAAAATGAAGACAAAAAGAAATTGAAGGAAGAAAATTCTGAGGAGTCCTGTGCTACAGAGGTGCCACTTATGGCCCAGAAAGTTGCTGTGCATGTGAACAACTGGTGAGTGTGAGAACATACCAGGAAAATGTTTGTCCTAATATTATTTGCCCCTCCGGGCATCTGCAATCGGTCATTGACAGGATCAGGACACTGGGCTGGACACATCTTGGTGTGACCTGCTCTGGCTTCTCCTCTGCTCACTCTTCTGCTCACTGCTTGAAGGGATCAGAGATCAGACCTTTGCTGATTCACACCTTGGCCCCTCTGCTGTGGCTGCCCACAGAGGTCCCAATTAACATCAATTTCAGGGATAATTTGAGTGATGGGCTCCCTGATGGCTGAATTCTCTACAGATCAAAGTCATCACAGCTCCATTAACTACAACACAGCCATGCCAATTTAGACCAGAAGTGAATAAAGCCCAGAGTTATTGAAACAAGTCTGTAATCACTGCATTCATTTTACATAGGGCAGTGAGAGGCCATTGAGATCAGAGAACAACAACATTTGTTATCAGTTGTTGTGCAGGAAGAGGTTGAGAGCTGAAGCCTTGAGCAGAAATGACATTCTCTTCAACTTATTCAAATGACAAACAACCATAATGGGAGTGAAGAAGGAGTTTCATGAAGAACAGATGGATTTCTGTAAAGGTTTGTTTAAAATAAACAAGCAAATTATATTAAGATGAAAATAACTAAGAGACTATTTTTTTTATTCCATCATAGCTAAGACTGACTACATTTGTATGAAGGAAAATGAGTGACCAATTAGCTCAAATACTTTACAGTAATTTTTTTTGTAATATTTCCTGATACACTTTTCTTAATTTCTTCTTTGAATTGTATTTTCACTTTTCAATAAGAAATAAATACAGCAAATAGCAAGTTGTGTGGGTTTTTTTCCTTGCTTGAAAAATAATGCTGAAGGAATTGTTTTGCAGTTGAAAATTAATGTAACCCATTATGTCCAGGAAATTTCTTCAATACATTACTTGCCAAGTCTTTGGTCCTCGCGAAGAAAATTATTTTAATTTATCTCATTTTTCACAACTGAGCCAATGATTGTTTAACCTAAAGTGCTGTTGTGACTAAGTAGAGAAATATCAGGGTTCTTGGTCATTTTGTTGAGACTCAGCTATTAAGTCCACTAGGTTATCAGTGAGAAACACAGAAACTGCCACTTCAGAACAAAAAGTCTTAGAGAATATAACAGGGAATGAAAACATTTCATTTGGCTTTTTTTGCACTGCTTTAGAACACTAAATAGAAAATTATATATTTTCTATAAAACTCAGAAAGATGGATAAAAATAAACTATAGAAAGGTTATAATTTTCAATTAAATGTTATAAATGTTTAGAGTTAACTTCTTACACATATATGTGTTTTCTAGACCTTGTATAAAACTTCTATTATTCCTGTGTTGTTATATCCTTGTCAGGAAGTTCTTACAATACATAAGTGAAACTGTGTCCTTTGTGTTGACTCTGAAACCTTAAAGTATTGCTGATTTAATGTACCCAGTTAGTATTTTCAAATTTCCCTTGAGGACTGATATAAATGCCTTCTGCTAAGTTTTTGTGGCGAGGTCCTACTGTGGGTACTCATGCTTGTGTTCAACTTTACATGCTTTTAGCTGTTCCACTCAAACCAATAACTCAGAGCCGCTGCTCAAGTCAGTTGACAACTCTGACCTGCAATTTCTGTCAATATTCTGAAATTCACGTATGGAAATTTAAATCTCCCACCAAGATTGTTATAAAACCATTCGACCTTTCATCTGTTGTATTATGATAAATATTCAAAAGCACAAATTTTAGGAATAGCAGTGTAGATTCCCCAGTCCAGAGGTAGATTCCCTTTGGAGCTGCCTCTTGCTGAGCTGACTAGAAGTTACTTCACTTGAAGTAACAGAACTATATAATTCTTTCAAAAATTTTGAACTGAGAAACCACCACATTTTCTTGATTTCTATCTGAAGAGGGACATATTTTTCTTGTGGTTTTAGATGTATGTTTAAAACCCAAAAATGATAACAAAAGGAAAAATATCAACAAAAAAACCCTCCGTATAGAAAATAAACAGTTTCAAATAATCCAGCTAAATGTTTAGATTAATTCTAAAAGCAATAAATAATGAGTTCCACCTTTTCTTTTTCTTAACATGGAAAAAAAATATGAATGACAGCTTCAAAACATTTGCAAGACTATTTCTTATGCATATGAAAGCCTGAAAAAAAAAAAAAAAGAAGTTTGAGTAACATTGGCACTAGAATTATTTAATGAGTGTCATAACAATGTTAAACTCAGATATGACCAGAAAATTATTCCAAGAGAGGGTGAAAAAGCCATCTTCCATTTTATAAAAGGATTTTAGGTGTCTGAGGCATTTATTGGAGTAGGATGGATCAACCTCAGTGTTATGAACAGATTCCATTTCTGATCTGTAGGGCACTACAGTATGAAGGACTGGGGCTCATTCTATTTGGGCTTCTTCTGAACACACAATTGTCTAAAGGCCTCATCTATCATCTGGAAAGAGGCAGGATAGTACAGGTCACAATTCTTTTGTTTCTTCTTATCACGAGTTGAAATTAACTTTGTTTTTGTTACCAATCAAAATGAAAGAATAAATAATAATAATAATATAAAACAAATGAAATTAATAAAAATTATAGTATTTGAAAAATAGGGCAAAATAAAGAGATGAAAAGCACATGGTTATATTTCCCTCTTGTCCTTCTGCAAACAAACAGGCAAATTTTAAATAATATGTAAGAGAAATATGAGATGAAGGGAAGAAAATTCAAGACAGTGAGAAATTAAAGAGGGAGAAAAAAGCAAATATACTTAAACATTTGATGCAGACTTTCAAGGCCAAAATGGAATTTAACAGTCTTTCAGAACAGAAACGGTGATGAAATATGATCTTTAACCACACTAAGTCTTAGGGGTGCCTTTTTACAATAAGAGCAAGAAAATGCAAATGAATTTAAGTCAGATGAAAATCTTTGATTATACAATGCATTAGTCAGATCCACACTTAGATTACAGTGATCAGTCCTGGTCATCACATTACAACATAAAATATTGAAACACTTGACAAGGTAAAGAGACAGGAGATGAGTTTGATCTTGGGCTGTGATTATATTGTATTAATGACTTCCTATCATATTACTGGCTTCTCCATCTTATCAAGGAAACACCACTTCCTAATTGAGTGAGAAGTCAGTGAAAAGAAGCAGAATTTTAGAAATTGTTTATTACTATTATTATTGTTGTTATTATCATTACTACTATCACTGCATTTTTAGCATTCCTTTTCATAAACCATATGCCATCCATTTTTAAAGAAAATGACATTAAATTAGGCTTTATATTTCAATTGGGACACTGTGATTCACTGATCAATATGGCTAAATAAGCTCAGAGCATTACATATGCTCTTGTCCCAAGTTTCAGTAAAAAATATCTCCTGCTGAATCCCAAGAAAAAGAACCCGTGCACAAACAAAACAGGAGGCAGCTTTTAAAAATTAAGACAGTGTGCCAAGAATACTATTCCGTTCTGTGATAGAGCTCTATTGAATGATTTGGTTACTGAGGTCTAGCTTAGTCGCACTGTGGAATGTGTAGTGGCTAATCTGTTTTTATCTGTGACCCTGACACATTGTTTTTCCTCTGATATTCACCTAGCAAGAGAAAAGGAATGGAACATGGGGCAAGGCATATCATGAGTCAAAGGTAGCCAGAAAATTTTTTAGTGCCAAAAGGTTTTTTATACTGCTGATAGAATTGTGCTACCCTATAAGAGGGAAAAAAAAAATCACAGGTAGCATGGGACAGTCTTAGCAGAAGGAATACGTTAAGCCCACCTTTGAAAATCTGCCCTATATTAAAGCTCACTGTGCTGTGGTTGTTCTCCTTACCATGGAGTCTCTGAGTAAGAAAAACCTTGTGTCAAAACCAGGAAATTACCATTCAGGGCATTCAAATGCACTGCCCTACTTGTGGAAAATCTCCTGTGCCTTTTTTGCTGTTGGCCTTTCAAGAAGATCTTTATAGAACTTATATTAATGTACTTAGACATATGGTGGTCAGAGAAATAAATAAGAACAAATAAACAAATGGATTTACTTAATTACACTCTTCCTGTAACAAGGAAATTGGGATTAATATTTTCCTGGGAATATAGTACTTGAAAAGTTGTAGGGAACTGAGAAA
Source organism: Diglossa brunneiventris (assembly GCA_019023105.1). Lineage (NCBI taxonomy): Eukaryota > Metazoa > Chordata > Aves > Passeriformes > Thraupidae > Diglossa > Diglossa brunneiventris. Next base: position 61,436,208 of record CM032382.1, read on the forward strand.
TCAAAGTTCCGACTTGGCCGAAAGGGATCTCAGCAATATATATCCGTATTTTTTCCCCAATAGAAGGATTAGAACCTGCTATTATAGTTAAAATAATCAAGATCTGAAAATGACAGGGTTGCATTGGGCATTTTCCTCATGTATTAAACTCTTTCCATTATTAACCTGCTTCTACTTTGCTTTTTCCCTTGCTATTCTCTACTTCGCTATTTCCCGTGTTTGAGGAAGAGGAGTTATGTTCCTTTGCCACCAACAGGAAACTAGAGTTGTATCCTTTAAACAAAAACAAAGATTTTCTTCAACAAGAAACCTTTTGCCAAGTAACATGCTTACCATTCTTCTTGAGGCAGTTTACCAAAATAATTTGTAGCTCCATTGTTTAAATAAGATACAAAGCCCTCATGCTGGGAAACATAAAATACACAAAGGTTAATGTTGATCTTATGGGTATCAGTCTCTGTTCAATAGGCAATGGAAGAGCCTATTGAAAAAGAACCTCCAGAGGGTGATTTGGAATGCTGTCTGGACTCTGAATTGTCCCGCAGGGAGATGTAGTTCTCACTGTCACCGTATAAGAAGACTGGGAATTAACATCGCTAGTCTATGTGAATAGCTTGTGTCATCCCCAGAAATGGGGAGAAAAAGAAAGAAAAAGGACAAGAATAGGAAAACAAAATTGAAGAAAACAGCCTAAAGAGCAAAACCCACCTGTTCCCTGTGCCTCATAGGATACAGCAATCCTTCTCTCTATGCCTTATGTTCAAAGACACTTGGATTACAGAGTCAAGCACTTAAACATGAGTAAATTCCTGACATAGATAATCTCTCAACGATTTAACTAACTGAACTACTTCTTGTAGCAGTGAAGAGTTGGATTTTCTAGGACTACCTGAGGAACTAGGATATATATGGCTAAAGTGAATTTCTCCCTAGTTCTGAAGACCATAGCTCAGGATGCAGTGACACCACACACAATGGTCACTGAGAAAATAAACCATGAATGGAAAGCTTGTCTTGCTCACAGAGATCTTACTCACTTGCAGCCAAAAGATTATCCCTGCCATGGAAATAACAGTGCACCAGCATGGATTTATCAAGGGTTTAAGAGTGTTTTAGCCTTTTACATGGGAACCCTCTATTTTGAGCAAGGTGAAAAATCTCATCTGTTTTGCATCTCCATCAAACCTTAATGCACTCAGCATCAGTGAAGTCAGTGCATTACATCCTTTGTTTATTATAACTGGACACAGAAGATTAATTTACATTCCTTATTTCATTATTATTTTGATCTTCATATATTAGAGTCATGACTGTTGTCATTGTTCATTTGCCCGTTTTTATCTCCTTCACACTGAATCCCATTGGAGTTTTACAATAACCATTGGAAAAAAACCAAACCAAACCAAACAAAAACAAAACCAACAACATTCTCTGGAAGCATCATATTTCACATATTATTTCTTATGTAGATACATTTTGAGGTTATTTTCCAGGAAAAATCATAATTCATAATTTTACCCTGGAAAGAGGAGAAAATTCCTACAAAGGTAGAGAAACAATAGGCAGCAATCAGTACAGTGAATGTTTAAATTCCTTTTCAAGCATAATAATTCTTTCAGATTTAATTTATTGTCACCTCTGTTTTTTCAAGCTATATAGGACTAGGCTGCAAAAACAATATTTGAGCTGACAGAAAAGTGTGTTCAGGGGCAAGGAAGAGTAAACATTCCCAAGTCTCCTACTGAGGATTGCTGCACTTGCCTATGGGACTGGAGCAGCTACTCAGGCAGCATTACATCAGTGAGGAGCCCCTCGGTGCCAGCCTAAACTTGCTCATCACCCAAAGAAAGCTGTTCAAGCACAAAGCAGACGCTAAACTCCATGAGGTTACTTTCTGCCTCAGAGTGGCAGGCAGCAGGAAATGATCATGCCCATCCAACTTTCCAGGATTTCTGCAGCTCCTCTCCAGGCAGTGTGGAATGAATGCTGCCCCTCACAGTACAGAGTTGCAGGTCCCTGAAGTTTTGAGGCAGCCCATGGTACCCAGGTTCAGTCTCTGCGAGCTGTATCCTGTTGCTTTATTTCTGTCGTGCGCCCTACTGCAGGCGTTTGACTCATGCATAGATGCTGCAAGGCATAACTGGATAGAATACAATCCAATAAAACAACAAAACAAACTGAAGAATACAACAGTGGGAGAATAAATATCCCATGGAACTTGTGCCAAGGTTACATGTTTAACAGTTTTCCACTTTATTGTCAATTATTTGAATCTCATAGAGTGAGGGCAGACATTTTTATAGCACTTTCTGTTTAGCATTGGACATTTGAAGTGGCACAGCAGAAAGGAAGGTGAGTGCTTCGCTATAAATTGTGTTTTGCAATATGAAAGCTGCATAATAATGAATGATATAAGTTTTTTCGATTTCCATTTTTCTTCCTTACCCAAGAAAGGACCAAATCACTCTGAAAACACATTAGAAGTCAATGACAAAGTAATAGAAAATGCTGACATTTGGAAATATCTTTCTGAGAAAGTTCTCTAAGTGCTAGTTTTCAGAATCTATTCCACCCATGTAGATAAACCTGGAGGCAAGGAGCACAGGTGATGTCCTTCATACTGATTGAAAAATCGAATCTCATTAATATGAAAAGACCAGTGGCTAAATATTTTTTTCATCACCAGAAAGCTAGGATTCTTTCAGACTGTTATTTAGTATTATTATTATTATTATTGATAATAACTATCACTGATATCTTCACATTTACACAGTGCCTTTTCTCTCAGAAGGTCCCAGTGCCTGGACACCAAAAATCACTTCCCTAATCATGGAGATGCAGCCTTGATTTTTATCTGTGACCTGTGATTCTGCACAGCAAACAAGGAGACAAATCTCATGAATACTAAAGCATCTTGTGCAATTCAATTTGCTCGTGTGAGCAAAATCTTCAGTTTCAAGCTTTTGTACAGAGTGGAAAGCACAGCCAAACTTGGAGTACAGAAACTTCATGGTAGTAATGATGGATCTTCCCTGATAAAAAGCTAAATATATGCACTTAAATATATATCGACCTAGGCTGAGTTTTATTATGAAAAATTGAGCTGATGAGTCATTCATGTGTCCTCCCTATGTATTGGAATGAGGGAAGAATTAGCCTAAGGCAAATATTTATGAGAGCTGGTATGAGCAACCTACTACACTCTCCACTGAATGTATAGGAAAGAAAACAAAATTAATTATTCACACAGCTTTTAACACTATAAAACCAGGTGAACTGCATCTTACCTCAGTCAGCAACATGATGTTCAGAACCCCTGTTTTAATGACTGCAGATCATATATAGGACACTTTATATGGATACACACACATGTATATGTGCCCATAAGTGTGCATATGTCTATTTATGCAAATGTTTAGAGTGGTTATCAATAGCTGTGCCTAAGATATTTAGGAAAACACTTCAGAAGACTGCTTCACAAAGATGACTAAATTCGGAGAACCTGAAACTTGGGACAAGTTTCCTGTATGGTGAAAAACATACAATTGATTAATGAGAAAAAATGGAAGGGAAAAGAAAAAAAAAACAACAAATGAAAAGAAATGGAAAACAACAAACAACAAAACAAGCCATAAAGTGACAAGGAAAACAAATATTTGTATTTACAGATACCCATTTGTTAGCCAGGTATAATTGGCTGAGGTATTAAGCACAAACAGCTGAAGTGAATGTGTAACCTTTTCAGAACTTATATTTTATAATAAAGGGGGTTTTATTTTTTTTTTTTTAATTGCTATCTGTATAAGGGCTGTTGCCATTGCTCAAGGAAAAGTATGTCTTTTACAAAAGGAAAACTCCAGCACAATAAGGAACTTGAAACTGAATGTTGTTTCCATTGAACTCTGAACTTGAAGTTTTACACTGACACGGCTGTAGTGGTCACATGAACACCCCATTTTCTAGAATTATTAGAACACAGGAAGAAACACTGAAAACCTCTGTGCCTGAAGGAAGAGGGCAAGATACATGCAGGTTTGGTCTCTTTGGAGAAAAAAATAAAATAAAGCATAAACAGAAGTAAAAGTATGTATTCTGCTAAAATAGCACACAACATAAAAATGTGTTTAAAAACAGAAAGCTGAATCTTCTGAATGTTTTGCTATTAGAAAAAAAATCCAATGTATATTTCTAATTTGGAGATTTATTTTATGGATACAGATACAGCTAGATATAGAAGCACACATCTTTAGCAGCAAAGTAGAAAAAATAAGTAACTGATTAAGTTAATAATCATCTCCTAAATTTTTCTTAACACTCTGTAGATCAGTGGACAATTCCTACATGAATAGTTTTTTATTGTTTAGAAACCACTTTTTTGTTTTTAAGGAAAACATCACCCACACCAAGGTTGAGGAAAGGAATTGGGAATGGGGAGGCTACAGTGAAATGCAGGATGGCAATTATGGGTATATTTGTATAGTAAACTGACACAGCTTTATTTGAGGCTACCATAAATAGTCTGCTTGAATCTACACTGTGAGCCCACAGGAATCCAAACAGACAAACTGTTCAAAACATTTTTATAATATACCTGTACTACTAATGCAAGTACATCCAGGATGGCTCTTAGGTCAGTGGGAATGGAACAACCATCACATGACAGGTTCCAAAAGGCTTCAGAGCATGGTGCAATGATAACATTGTTTACTGAGAGGGAATTCCATGGAGAAAACTGTCCCATAAGCACCAAATTAAATTCATATGTTTGTGCATCTGTCACTGTTTAATGTACTAGAGCTGGCTTAGAATTCAGGTCTGTTCTACTAATAACAGCAGAAGTGGGAAGAGCTCATGGCTTCGTCATGACATGGACCAAACCACTCAAGAAAAAGCCTTTAAAAAGCCTTTATGTGTGACTTGGAATGAGAAATAATTCATATTGCAGGGGAAGCGATAGAGTCCCACAGCTTCCAGAGATTCATCCCTTTTCTAACAGACTTCTCCACAGGAAGTGCAGATCATTGTGGTTAAGGATATGTAGAAGATGAAGAAAAATGGAGGCTTGGAGCCTTGGCAGATTTTTGGTGTCCAGAGAAAGCTGAAAAGGAGAAGGGTGAAACAAACAAGAAATAGAGAAACTACAGAAACCAGGAAGAAGTTTTGAGGAAGATTTGATTGAGGAAGATTTGATTTGAGGAAGAAGTTTTTTGCCAGAATGGGGCATTTGCTGATCAGCTCATGTCATGGATAACCACAACAACCACAGACAGGACTTATGGGCTGAGGGCCGAGTGGTTGGAAAAAGAGGCAGCAGAAAAGGACGTGGAGCTGCAGTGGCTGAACACTGCAAAGTGCCCAAATGACCCAGAAGGCCAAAGGCACCAGGCTTGTGTCAGCAACAATTTGGCCAGCAGGAGCAGGGCAGGGCCCATCCCCCTGTGCTGGGGACACGGGTGAGACCACACCTGGAATCTGTGCTCAGCTTTGGGATCCTCACTACAGGAAAGACATTGAGGGGCTGGAGCATGTCCAGAGGAGAGCAACAGAGCTGGGGAAGGGTCTGGAGGACAAGACTGGTGAGGAGCAGCTGAGGGAGCTGCAGGGGCTCAGCCTGGAGCAAAGGAGGCTCAGGGGGGACCTTCTGGCTCTCCAGAACTCCCTGACAGGAGTAGCAGCCAGGAAGGGGTGGGCCTCTGCTCCCAGCAATGAGTGGCGGGACAAGAGGATAAAGCCTCAGGGCAAGCTGGGTATCAGGAGAATTTTTTCACAGTAAAGGTTAGCAAACATTGGAATGGACTGTCCAGGGAAGTGGTGGAGTCACCCACCAGAAGTGTTCAAAAATGTCTGGTCATGACACTATGCTTGGCTCTCATTGACAAGTGTTGGCCTCTAGTTGGCCTTGTTGATGGTGGTGTTTGACTCAGTGATCTCAGAGGTCTTTTCCAGCCTAAATGGTACTGTGATATTGTGAATCTATGATGATTTGAGGGGTAGAAAGAGCACCGAACTCACACTGAAATTTTTTGAAGCGTGCTGTCTCTCATGAAAGTAAAATTTTATGGTCTGTTGATGGAAAATTTACCAACAGCTGCTTTCCAGCCCAGATACTATGTGGATGAGCAAGTTGCAACAAGCTAGGAGGGGTGAGAAATAGGAAGAAGAAAGTGCAGTTCACAGGCAGTGCTGAGAACAGGACATATTGTTCTGCTGATTGTTCCTTTAAGCATGGATAATCATGTACAATGATGTATTCACTTTAAGAGGATTCTCCATGTGGAAAATGTTCTTGAAAGGTTTAAACAGTGAATGATCCAAAACTCATCATAGTGTCATGGGAATGGGGAAGCTTAGAAAGCTGCTGTATTAAAAAAAAAAAAAAAAAAAAAAAAAAAAAAAAAAAAAAAAAGTAAAACAAGAAGGAGTAGAGAGCCTTGCAATTTGATACAGACAAAAAGTCTTGACTGATGCAGTGAAGACCAAGCCATCTTTTGGACAGGGGAAAACATCTTTTGGGATGTTGTCTTTGTGTGAGTCTCAAGATAAAAGTCTGCTTGAACTGGGGTGGCTGCAGATATGAGAAGTGAAAACTCCCAGGAGGAAAGCTAACATAACAATTTTTGCTATTTAGGAGACATACTGAGGAGCAGATGTAAGAGATTTCCAGTGTGTACAGATCATAAAGCTCCCTGAAAGTGACAAGTACACTTCAATTAAACGCTTTGTCCCCTTTTCCACCATCCTTCTCTTCTTTCCTCACACTCTTTTTTTTTTTTTTAATCCCCTCTTTCCTCTCTTCCTTTGTCCTCTTATTTTCCTTTTTATTTTTTTTTTCCCTGTTATAATTTCTTTTCTTTTTTTCCTTCAGATTTCAGACAGGGCAGAATTAGGCATGACAGTAGCAGTCCTCTGCAGAAGCCAGAAACAGTGAGAAGAGGAACACTCTGGAATGAGTTCATGAACTGCATAAGCCAAGGATGCTCAACTGACACTCAAAAGTCTGCTTTTCAAGACCAGCTGTGCTTGAGAAGGTCGTCACTTGTCTCAGGAAGAAACATATCATATTCTCTGCACAGACTGTTTCTCCTCAGTTAGGCCAGGTTGGGAGAAATTTCTTGAAACTTCTCTGAAAGAAAAGATCGTCCTTTTTTTTTTTTTTTTTTTTTAATCAGATCTCTGGCCTGGGGAAATATAGACCACTGGGTTTAGGCTTCATAGTAAGCAAGGTTTTAGGACATACTCTGAAAGAAAATATTGAAGATGGAAAAATAAGAAAGAAAAAATAGATGGGTTTACCAATGATAGACTGACAAACTGAACTGATACCATTCCACGATAAGATACTGATTTTTCTAGACAAGTGAAATTTAATAGATCTAATCTGCCTGGACTTCAAGAAAACATTTAATATGGTCCATGCTAGAAATTTTTATCAAAGTTAGAGGGGATGGGGATTAGTAGAGGAGTTAGATGAGGAGCTATAAATATGTAAGGAGCTGGCTGGTGAATTATTAGGGAAGGGCAACAGAGTTCTTGATCAGATAGGCTAGAACCACTGCTCCCTTTTCTTTACTTGGAAACCAGAGTGTGTTATTTCAGACAAAGCCAGAGACTTCAGCACATAATGGAATCAGAGTTAAGATTGAGATTGAAGAAGAGGAAGAAACTAGAACTAGAAAGAAATATTTTTAGTAAAGTAGGGACTTGTGTTGAGGCACAAATCATCTAATTTGTGCTCTATGTTCAAAGTTATAAGGAATACAGAAGAGGGAGGTAATGAGGGATAAAAACCTGCATGTTTTATCCAATCAACATCTATGGATCACCAACATGAAGTGGTAGTAGCAGTAATAAATATAATAATAATAATAATAATAATAATAATAATAATAATAATAATAATAATAATAATAATAATAATAATAATAATAATATGATAATAATAATAATAATCTGTTCAAAGGAGGGATGACTGCAATCTTACAAGTCTGATGTTGACTTCATGTTGACTTCATGCAGTTCTCTTATTCTGATTTGAATAAAGGTATGTGAATGATCCATTCCTTGAGAGAAAGTAAGGCTTAACCTGGGGAAATAAGGGCTGAGTAAAAATATATTTTTTCTCTATGTGTACATTGAGTTGAGACTATTGGGGCAGTTAAGGAGAAGTTATGCAAGATAGAGCCAGTGTTGCTGCAAGAAAATTATTATATTAATTAATTCACAGAGAGTATGGCTGAAGATCAGATTTCAAAAGGAAAAATGATTGCCCATCATCAATGGCCTCAGAAAGCTGGGATCATGAAAGTGGAGTTTCCTACCTCAAAAATAGGAACAGCCCAGATAAATCTGGCAATAAATGATTTGCCCCTTACCTGTAATTTCTTTGCTGGTACATTACACCTTCACTGTTTGGCAGCTAGTTTCCTCTCACAGGACAAAAGCTGGATAGTAGCACATTACCATGTTAGTACATGGTCAGTGTTTCTTCTGGAAGTTGACTCTGTGGGTTCAAAGATGACAATTTACCCAGTGAAATTGTAACTATCTGTCTTCACTCTCCTGGCACTTCTACCACATCTGCAGAAAGGTTCTGGAAATTAAATTTTTAATTGTTACATACTGCATATAAACAGCTGGAGCCTTTCCCTATGCTCTCCTCTGAAGCAATGAAATCACAAGAAAAGTACATTAGGTTTGAATCACTGTCACAAGTTGAAAGAAAAACATAAAATGGAGAAGCTGAGACAAAAATGAGATACATTCAAATGCTGTAGAAGTTATAGGGGATGAAAAAGAAAAAATCATATAAAACTAAGATTAAAAAAAAAGAACAAATAAAGGTTTGCATAATTTTTAACCCAGGGCATGGTAGCAGTGCTGGAGTATTCCTTTTCTGGGATAAGAAGCTAGTCAAACACATAGGCTCATCATTCTTTTCAGGTTTCCTGTATGACTTCAGACAGGCAGCTGGAGGTGAGGCCCACAGTGGACCCATTGGATCCTTCAGATCCAGCATTGGGCTATCTCTGGTAAATTTCAAACCTCTTGCCAGGAGAGTGATTTGTAAGCCAAGTGTCAGGTCTGCTGTCTGCCAGTAAATGCAATAAATCAGCAAAGGCATGCACAGAGCAGGCAGCAGAGGAGAACAAGTCACCATGAAGACTGGGATATCTCCTGACAGCTATTTGAGGGCAGATTGCTGACCACAGACCTAAAGAAACTTCTGATAAATCCTGCTAAATGGGGCTGATGGATTAACTTTGCACTCTTATGCCTTATGCTTGTTGAACTGTTGATTTTAATGTTAATTTTGGGGCAGATCTGTGGTCTTTTAGAGGTGGGAGAGAACAGCCCTAAATATAAATCTATCAATTGTCTATTTGAAGTTGGAACAAACCAGCTGTGTGCCCTTAACCAGACCTACTGCTGCACAAAGAAGTACAGGCACTAAGGACAGTGGAACTACTATTCTGAAACTGAGTAACTTTTCAAGGTGAAAACAACAACACTTTTGCATGCTCACCTTTTGACTAATATGCAATCATGGATTATGGGATCCTTAGACAAAACAAAGCAAATTTACATCATCCACTCTGTGGAGAATCACATCAATAAAATAATATGGGATCAAGCAAATTCTGGGGTGGAGGGGTAGACCCACTGTCACAACAGTTAAAAAAATTAACTTGGAGGCACCAAAATACAATTTAGAGTGAGACTAATCTTATTTTGTCATACAAGGATTCTAACCCCTCAAAATCTCAGATTCTAAAAATTAACTAATGTGGGAAAATTCTGAACTATTTTCTATATCTGGAGGACATGAATGATTTCCTGGTAATAGAAAATATTTCAATACTAGTCTCCTTGCACTTCAGCCCCTTACTCTGAAGAGCAACAGAAGAAAAAACACCCTACTTCATAAAGATGTTGTGTAGAGAAGTCTATAAATTATTGAGATCTGTTCTGTTACAGAGAGCTCACATACGTATGTGTGTCTGCATCAGAGGTAGCTAGCTGAAATTGATTGCTGCATGAATAAACATTTACAGCTTCCGCCCCTGCTATAGTTATTGTCCCCCTCCCTCCTCTTGTCTCTAAGTTTCTAAGTGGTCATGTCCTGCATGATCCTTTGCAGACTGTATATTGGAAAGGGCAAACTCTTGCTATTCTTCTGTGCTGTGCACTAAGCCCTTTCTGCCCCCATTACTGTTTGATCTTTTACAAGGTTATCCTGGTATGAATTATAGGATGTAATTAAGGAAGATGGTTTTTAATCCTTCTCTTTGTAAGTGTACAATCTATTTATACAAGAACCAGCTATTTGATATTGTGAGTTTTTTACAGTCTATAACTGAGGGTGACCAAGCCAATTTCTCTGGATAGAACAAATCCTCCTTATCCTCACCCTTCAAACTTCAAACTGAACTTGATCCAAACACCACTTTCTCCCACTTAGAAAGAACTTCATTCAGTTTTAAGGTTCATTTTCATATAAAAATGCTGTGAAATAGATTGTTCTCATGGTATTTTCAAACAAGCATTGAAGTAGAAAGTACCAGAAATACCACGAGGAAACTCACTATTGGACTGATCTCCAGGAAAGCTTGTCTGGATAAATAAGAATGGAATTCAGGTGAGATTCCTGGGAGAGCCCACAAATGCAAGGCTGCATTTCAAGTGGTAACCACAAAGACTTGAACAAGACATAATAATAAAAGGTTACACCAGAAAACATAAGTCATTGGCATCTTAAGCAAAATATGACTAATATCACCTAATTTGAAATATTTCAGATGGTTGCATGATTGCTGAGCACAGACATTCTGCCATGCTCCACACCACTCTGTCCCTGAGCATTCACAGGGGGTGACATGTTGCTGAGTTTGTGATGTTAACCTACTCCTGCCCTGTGCTGGGGTTTTATTGCATGGAAACTGAGGCACTCTGGGGCATGACACATGTCCAAGCCCCACCCTGACAAGGAGCTTGTGTGCCATCAAAGTGTGCCCCTCACTACAGTTGTTCCTTCATCCTCCAACTTATACAGACATTGCAGAAACATTTGGACATCACTTCTAACTTCTTGCACTGACATTTAGGAGCATCATCCCCATGCCAGGCATTATAGAGCAATGGGAAGAAAGAACTGTGACTCCAGATCTTCAATTTGACATAAAAAGGTAACTCTGAGAAGGAGGCAGAGCACTGGGAAGTAGTTGGAAATCCTGTCCTTGGCATGTTGCCCAGGCTATTTAACAGCTCCATTTGCACCTATTGTCTCTGTTATTCTTTTCCACCTGCACTACTGTGTAACAATGAGGGCTGTGACTACCCAGAGTGGAGTGTGGAAGGATTTTTAAAACAAACACACACTACACCATGCTACACCTTCCATCAGAGCAAAGAAAATTTGTCTGGGGTATCCAGAATCCTTGACATCAGTTGACAGACTAAAACTGAAGGTTTGTGCAGCAAGAATCTGTTATGGTCCTGCTCAAGCCATGACAGAGAACATATACAGACAGGGATGGGCTGGCTGGGGCCTGATATGCTGCTGGTGAATGCTGAGCATCTGCTGGAGGAAAAAAAAGATGATGCAGTGACCTCTATGTACCTAAATCCTATAGAAATAAATTCTGGGATAAGTCCAGAGAGACACTACTGATTCTGACAGATTTATTCTGGAGGCATAGCCATATAACTGGAAGCACAAATTGGCCCGACATGTAATCAGCTTTGGGATGAAAGGCACTATTTAAATTGAAGATGCTATTATTAATATTGTTGTTATTATCATTATTTCCTTTCTAGGGCGAGTGAGGCTCATGACTTTCATCTTCAAGCAGATGGGGAGGATGGAAAGAGAGTGATCTTTTATTTTTGTGATGATAGGAAAAAAGAAATTAAACAAGCTATAAAGATGTTGTTCAAAATAAATGTCAGTGGGAAAGGGGGAAATTAAAGAATATGGATGGGGAAAAAAAAGGAAATAAGAAACCAAGCAAAACTGAAGTAGATTTGACCCCGAAGGAGCTGAAATTGAGTTAAAGTTTACTAGTGAAGTCAGGTTTCCCTTGGGGGGTAGGCTGCCATTTAAGCTATTTCTTCTCTTTTACTTGTACAGCATAATTCCCCTAATACAGTGCTATAGGTCAAAAAAAAAAAACCAAACCAAAAAAAAACCTCTGCTACAGCTGGGCTCCAATTTCCATTTACTAACATGAAAAATCTCTCCTCATATAAAGGAGTTTAGGATTATTCTATGGAAAAAATGGGTCCTAAATACTACCTTACACAAGAAGGAAATCTGGTTGTCTGAAGCAAAAGCTACTTCCTCAGTGCCATAACTCTTGACAGATTATACTCATGAAGCTGCTGCCAACTCACTCTGTGCCTTTTGGTCTGAAATTCCATGCTCAAAAAAAGGTACTCAAAAAAAGGTGTTAATTCTATAAGGGTGACTGTTATTTTTAACTTTTCTTCACCTTTACTTGAATCATGTTCTCTTCCTCCTTTTCACCACCACCTCCCTTCACACAAACCCATCTCTTCCATTGAGATGAAAGCCCACACAAACTGGTGACTGATTGGACTCTGCCAGAGGCGTAATTAAGGAGCTTTTAGACCCTACACTGATAATGAAAGAAAGGAGCAAACTGACACTAATCAAACAAACAAATAAACAAAAATACACCGGAAAACTCCACATATGCTTTCTCTCAGCTATGGCACTTGACAGTGATACTTTTAACAGCAGGTGATAAGGAAGCTTCAGACCGAAGAGTGACTTTTGAGTTGATGGTGCCCCTTTAAAGACACACAGGGAGACCATATACCCCGCTGTGCTGGTATCAGCTTAATTTTTCCTTACCTTCCCTGCTCTGATAACCACTTTGCTGCTGCTACAGCACAATCTCTGCCAGTGCTTTTGCTAGTGAGGAGAACTGTCTTCAAACACTGGTACTGCTTTTTGAGGCTGAGAGGGTATGATCTGTCAGGAGGTGGGAGACAGGGTTCAGCCAGAAATAGGGTTTGTTCTATCTGAGGTTGTCGGAGAGCTTTTGCTCTGGAAGCAACAACCCTGAATTCCTTGCATCCCAGAAGGAGCTGGGGACTAAATTAAAAGATGTGTTTATAATCACCTTTTGTTGTGTTTCAATACCTGTTGGAAAAGGAAATTTTCTGAAACATCCACACTCTGCATGAGAAAATATTCTAACCTGTATGTCCATGATAAGTGCATCCAATTTGTCTCCTTTTGGGTTAACATCTCTTTTCTTTGATTAAGATTTTTTCTAATGTCATCATGGACATATTAAAATCAAAAGCCTTTTTATTCAAGAGTCAAAGAGACAGCATTTCTGTTCCTCAAAAATTTCATTACAGCAGCTTTCTATGCTCTATTGTTTCTACCAGCTATTTCCTTATTGGTTCAGCCAACACACTCTTTCAACTGGAGGGTCAGAAATGCTGACATTTTGAACAGAGGACTACAAAACCACGAAGTCTTGCGCTAAGAAAGTGAGAAGAGGACAAAAAGGAAAAAAACATATTGCTTATCCTTTCTACCTCTCCAAAAATCATGTGTTTTCACAGCATTTCAACATAGGATTGGGACAATAAAAAGAACCACTTCTGAGACCCAACATACCTGGAAATAAGGCAGATTTCCAAATCCTGAATGTCCTTGCTGTCAGCTTGTTTGTCTGTGTAATGGGAGCAATAATATCAATAAACTTGTGATTATCCCCAGACAGTCAGGCAGTGATGGGTGCTCTTGCTGTCCAGAGTGGGGGTGCAATAATGGGCATTCCCCTCCTTCAGCTGGAGGCAGGGGAGCCTGACTGCAGCTGGAACTCTCTGATAGCTGCCAGCTAATGGCAATCCTGCTTGTGTACATTACCTTCTTCCTAGCAGCTTTTCTATTAACCTTGGGAAAAGGGGTGAGCTGGAAGAAGGCTTAATTTGATGTCCTGTTTACAATTTACAAAGACATCACAGTTGTACCAATGCAGCCAGTACAATTTTACATGTAACTGGGGTCAGACTTACAGCTAGCAAAGCCACTAGTTCTGATAGGTAAAAATACAGACTAAACACTGAGTTAAGTCACTCTTCCTGAGACACAGAAAACATTTCTCACCCATCTGAAGTTTACACTGTTTAGAATCAGAAATACACTTCTCCTTTTGTTATGTATGTCATCTTTTGTTATACCTTGATTAAAAGTGAGAACCTGAAACAGGGACATAGAAAATTCAAGGCTCTCTATCCTGTGCCAAAAAAACTGGAATTAGTATCTTCAAGGTGTTCTGCCATTAGAAACTTCAGAGTAAAATGAAAGTTAAGATTGGCCATATCAAAATGATTTTTCAGGGTATAATTTGGATAAGGACACTCTAAGGCATTTGGGAGGAATTCAAGCCTGTGGCCAAGGTTCAGTGTTTAGGTTCATGCTGTATCTGATCTAAGAGCTGAAGGGCAGCTAAAAATCCAGACCACGCAGCTGGTGATTCAGTATATATTTGATTTGGGCAGTATCCAAGAACCTTCAGAAATCAGTTTTCTGAGCTTATCACCAAAAAATCTACAAGTTTTTTGCAAAAAATCTTACAATAGGGCCATGTCTTCTGAAATTTCTGTTTTGTTTTTTTTCCCCAATACTTTTCTCCTATTTGCTGTTTTAGTTCAAGCTGGTAGTTAGCAACAAAAGCACACTGTGGTCCTGCCTAATCAAATTTCTCATTTTGAGATTTTGGGGAACAGTGTTTTTTGCTTGCCAGCTTCTCTCAAACTCGACACCAATTGAGAATCATAGATGGAGCACAGAGACTCAAAACAAAGAGCAGAGAGGGGTTTCTCCCACAGAGCAGAGTTAAAACTAAAAAGTATTATGGACATTGAACTGTTTTGTGACTTGAAAGGGTAATTGGGAAAACAATAGGAAGAAAAATTTGCTGAAACATGAAACATGAATATTCCATATTTGACTGCACTGCTCCTGTAGCTCCAACTTATGAAAGACTGTGATGGAAGCAGTATCAGTAGTGTCACCTCACTTGTTATGTAGTTTATAAGTATCCTTTATTGCTATCTGCCATGGGCAGAACTTCAATCTGATCCAGTAAGTCTGTCCTGTACTGGGAAGGAAAAAAGAGAGAGAGAGAGAAAATAAATTACTCCTCTGTGCTTACAGGTTTGGGTAAAAAATTAACCCTGAATATTCGAACTGTCACCATGTACCAAAACCAAGGACAACCCCTCATTGCTCATGATTTGAGATAACAGACTAATGGAGTCCCTACAGTTGCACTATTCACCAATTTTTCTTTTTTACACAAGAAAGAGCAACAAGATTTGGACTTTCCCTGTTTCAAAGGTTTCCAAGACTTTTTCAGCTGACCTACTTCCATGTGGTGATTCTTGGTTTCCCAAAGTAACTAAGTGAAATATTAGAGTTTTGATTAATTTTCCTTTGAGATTTTTTTTTTCCCATTCTTTGATTATGGAATTCAGAACTCACTATGAGCAGTGAGAAGGAAGAGGGTGGGGGAGAAAGGAAGGAAGCAGCCGCAAACAGCACCAAAAGAATCAGCCTCATTCCTCTGGTTCCTTAGACACCAGCCCACCCAGGTTTAACTGTGTAAATTTGTGTTTGAAATGAAAGCAGCAAACTGCTGCTTCTTGGGTCCTGTTTGCATGAACACAAAATATTCAATGTTGCACTTTGAAGGCGACCATGTTTTACACAGGATTTTAATACAAGCATCCAACAAGGTCGAAAATAGTGACCCTTTGAAATGGAAAGATTAACATTTTTATAGATAGGAGAGGAAAATAGGCAACTTGCAGTGGAGCATGAGAATTCTATCTTGTTTTGCTTTCTTTTATTTTTTTCTTTACAACAAATAAGGCATGTGGATTGCAAAGAGGAGACTGCCCCATTAAAAAAAAAAAAAAGTCTTTTACAGAATTTTCCAATTTAAAGCTGCTTGCAAGTAGCGCTCAGGATCATCTGAGAAAAGTCTGACTTACTAGTTTTTCAATTTAGTTTGTTAATAGCCTGCCTTTCATAAAAGCATCAAGCACAATAACAAAAATACCTAAATCAATAGGATGATGCAGCAATGCCTCACAGAGATATTTTTGAAATAAATATATACCATTCAGCCTGGCCTGCTTGACATCAAATTTATATACTCAATAAGAAAGCATAATTAATGGTCCCAAACTGTATTTTCTTTCACCTATTTCACATCTCAAGAAGCCGAAGGTTTTGTCAGAGAGAGGGGGGAGGCAGAATGGAGAAAGCGTTCCATTCATAAATGAAATGAACCCATTAAAAATGACTTTCTCCCCAGCTCCCTACCAGTGTCTCCTGGGGACTGGTGTGTATTTTATTAAGAAACAGAAGTGTGGAATGTGCTTGCATTTCACAAGGTCCGTAGCCAGGTGATTTATCTTCTCTCTTTACCTGCCAGCTCCCTGGGTGTTCACTAATTTTGAGGGAACAAAGGAGACGAACTAGGAGCCCCTCATTTCCTATTGATGTCGACATATCTATAGTCAGGCCCACCCTATCTGCCCCTCTGCCCACCATGTGGACCTACAATCAAATTTAATTAGCTGTTTTGATTTTTTATTGTTATCTAAAGCCTTCTAAAGAAAAGCAGACTGTATGATGTAGAAGAAGGAAAATGCGTTGACTATGAGACTGCTTTTTGAATCAAAACTAGTTTGATGCTTAACTCACTTGAAGGGTTTTGAAGGTCTCCCTGTTCAGTGGGGAAGAAACTGAAGTGTGGAAAGTCAAATGATACTGTGTGTCTTCAGGCAGCTCAAAAAAGAGCCTCATCTGGTGTCAAGTCCTCCTTTAGAGACAAAACACAGGGACCAGAGTTAAAGCCATTGGCTAAACAGCAGAAGAAGTAAAAATACTGCAGCTATTTAGCCTTTCACATCTTTTCTCCACCAGTGATCAGCCCTCCAGGAGCAAAGTCAGATAATGTGGTCAATTCCTGGCTGCACCAAGACCCACTGCAGGTTTCACAGGAGGTGCCGCAGGCCTGTTGTGTTTCTTTAAGTCGAGCTCAGAGCTGTGAGTTAGAAGGGCAGAGCCACAGCCTCATCCTCCCTTCTCCCAGCCCTACTGTGGAAGTTGAGGGAAGAGGAGGGGCAGGCACTGATTTTTTCTCTCTGGTGACCTAAGGAAATGGCCTGATTTTGTGTCAGAGGAGGGTTTTGTTGGATTATCAGGAAAATCAGGAAAAGGTTCTTCACCCAAGACTGGTTGGGCCTTGGAACAGACTCCCCAGGGAAGTGTTCACAACTCTAAGTCAGAAAGAGTTAAAGAAGCATTTGGACAATGCTCTCAGGAAAAAAAAAAAAAGGTGTGATTATTGGGGTGTCCTGTGCAGGGCCAGGACCTGAATTCTCCTATAGTCCTTGGGGAATTATTTTAATCTAAATTGCTTATTGTTATTTTCAAATTACAATTAATGAAACGCAATTAACAGTTTTATGGTAAGAGTCTGCTTTAAGTCAAGGAAAATTGAGACACTCAAGCATCCAACAATCATTTGTGCAGAAATGCAGAAATTCTAGGAGTTACCTCCTACTTCTTTCCATGAGTATGGTACCTGTTTTTATCTTGTGGTAAAAAATCATAGCATAATAAGACAAACTTAAGTTCTTATTCAATTTTCATTCATCCCAAGGAAAAAAACAAAACAAAACAAAACAAAGTAAAAACAAACAAGTGGACAACCTCAGTATTCCCAGAGTCTTGTACCTGAGGATAAGTGAAATAATCAGAAAAATAAAAATAGGAAGGTCTTAAGGATTTAGTCTTCTATTTTATCACTGGGCAAGTGTTGATTTTTATTTTTCTTTTTCCTGTCTTATTCTATTTCTGCAGCATTGTCCCAATACTTGGTTGATACCAAACATAGCAACTCATTCATTATCCTGAATATCTTCTGAGCCAAACTCCACCCATAAATAGGGCTGCACTGACTCATAAATCTCTGTGGCTGGATGCCTGAAAATGCATGTAGAATCCACCACTGGGTTTGGACATAATAAATAATGAAAAATGAGTCATGGTAGTTGCCATATTTGTAATGAATTGTAGCTTTGCAAAAGAGACAATGGAAGCTATCCTGAAACTTGCAAGATTAGATACATCTACTTTAAAAAGGCTTATTTATGATAGAGTGAAAGAGTCTTTGCAGAATTTTCCTTGTCACATAATGACTTAAAAGCAAGCCACGGGAAGTATCATAAAAATAAAATAATAATAATAATTTTACAAAGCTGTTACACCTCTGTCTCTCGTAAAGTAAATAGAATTAAATTTGAGTCTCCATAATAAGCCAAACATTTTCCCTTATCAAGAGTAAAAATATCCCATGGGACAATATTAGGTCTGATGAAGCTTCGGCTTTGAAGGGAAAATATTTTTATCTCCATACAAATGAGAGATTTACATTATGTTTTTTCTTCAGATTTTATTTCTCTATTAAAAATAGTTTATGTACATAGCATCATAAGCAAAATGAAACACCTTGATATATCAACAGAGAGAGTTCAGTTTAGCTTTTTTTTTTTTAATGGCATTGTTTTCGTCCCAAAAAACCATCATCCTGTAGAACATTTTTTTGAAATCTTATGGGTTGGCTTCATATCCAAAACTGAGCAATAATTACACAGCTAAATGAATAAGTCAGAATAATATAATACACAGAATAACTGTGACTGCTACTTTAATCTGGTTCTACTAGATATTCCCAATAAAGACTTAAAATAACAATATAAGTGTCATTAAAATGCCATCAGTTACAGTCACTAAACCATAGTATCTGATGTATTGCTTTATTTTTCTGTGCCGTGTCTTTCATATTGTGCTGTGGCAAGTGTTGACTTTTTAATTGCAATTGCAGTATGTCATCTAATTGGACAATATTGCAGTAAGGAAGAAGCTTTCCCTGAATCCAGCTGGCACTTAATTTACACCCAACACAAAAACAGCTGAAGTCCATGGTCTTTAACATGAAGAAGGAGTGGGTGAAACAGCCTTTAGAAATCTTAGATAATCTATGTTTTTTTCTAAAAATTAAAACTCAAGCTACTTCATTTTACAATAAATGTTTGGGAGTTTCTCCCTATCTTTTAGAAGAACTAAGGTGTTATATTTTAGAAGTTAATACTTGTGTCAAAATATGGAGTTGTTGTTACCAACTTTTCTTTTAGATTAGTTATGCTACCTGAACCAGAAAGTGTTCCCAAAGTCAGTTGGTTGAACTCTCAGAAAGCGAGGTACAGGGTACCTGATTTAAAGTCTACAAAATTCTTAGTTAATAATTACCTAATTCAGAAGCCAGATAATTAAATCTGTCTGAATTTTGAAATGCAAAGGTACAATGGCATCTCCCTAAACACTGAGATAAATCACCATCCTACAAAAGAGAAAGAAGTCCTGAAATCCCAGACAGGCCAAGATTGCATGTTCTGCATCAGTGTGATCTTAAATTTGGGCATAACAGCCAGAAGTATCCACATTCTGGACCCTGATCAGAAGAAGAGGTCAAAAATTACAGCACTCTCAAAAAACAAAAGTTCAGGGTTCCACAGTCCGTCTGTCCTGTTTCCCATTGCAGGAGAGATGTTTAGTTAACCAAGGGATGTTTGTGATTGTTAATCAGAATTAACTGAAACATCAACTTGGAAAGAATGGTTTAAATACCTTTGTGAATGTTCTAGTTTACAATTTAGGTGGTCTTCCATATCTATGTTTGAAAAAGAAATCAGATTAACTCACCTGAGACCTCTTTGAGGGATTTTTTTTTTTTGCAGAAGTATTTTTTGCCCTTCTCTAGAAAAACTAACTTTAATTTCATAAATCACCACAGAATTCTTAGCAAGCGATCTTGCTAAGAAGATAGGTATAGGAAGCTAGCTAGACATAAAGTTCTCTTGTCTGAAAATTATATATTATAGATTAGTTTGGAAGAGATCTCCAGAGGTTATCTAGTCCAATTTCTAAGCTGCAGTGTCCTGTCCATCCTGAAGCTGCACTGCTGGACTGACTCCACCCTATGTTCATGCCCATTCCTCTTCTATGGTGAAGCAACATCCCAAGAAAACCCACTCTTGTGCCAAATGTGGGGAATGATTTCTTCCCCAGGACTGTAAGCTGCATTTTTTTCTGATGAAACCCAGAATGCAGTTAGTTTCATCTGTGCAAAGGCATACTTGCAGCTTGTGTTCAAGTGTTGCCTATCAGGAGCTCCCCGGTTCTGCAGTGCTGGTTTTTGCCAAGTCAGCACCCAGCTGGTGTGTGGGGTCATTTCCTCTCAGCAGGTCAGACAGGGCAGTGGCCTCAACTTCAAAGGGCACAGTCCCACCGTGCCCAGCCAGGGAGAGAGGCTCTAGGGAGGGAAACCAGGCTGAGGTCATCATCCAGTGGTCTCCAAACAGGTTCCAAATGCTGAGACAAAATCCAAAGAAAATAAGCAATCCTGGATCAGGGTGAGAGCTGGAGACAGCAACCTGGGTCAAAATCATGTCCCATGACAGCCAGCAGTGTTGAGGACAATGGGACATGCCTGACATCAAGCTGGAGAGTCAGGTTTGTAAATCAGCATTCAGGAAAGGGCCTGTATTAACAGGTAGAACAACCAGGCATGGGCATGGCTGCCATGCAGTGCAACAGAGCTCCTACACCTCAGATGAACTAAAATAAAGCAAATTTCAAGAACAGGGAGCCCCTGAAGATGCTTCACCCAAATACTTTTTCACAACAGACTCAACCAAAATTAGACATCTGAGTCACATCAGAGAGCTGTGCTTAAGTGTGGGTATCCAAACTAAAAGCTGAGGAGAGCACTCTCAGGGGCACTGGGACCACTCAGCACAGTGATCTGTGAGGCAGCATATTTGGTGTAAGTGCAAATAATTTCCCAGAGACTTCCTGGAAACTCCTGACTTGTGTCTGATGTCTGATTTCCAGAAAACAATTTTAAAACCTCAGAGCTTATCGGGAGAGTTTATCTGAGAAATAAATCCTTTACAATTTCTTTAATGTTTGTTAAATATCTCACCTACTGGCTATGCTTCAGGGGTGTTTTAATTAGCAAGACAGGTTTTTGCTGCAGTTTTCTTTCTGCTTGTGTCTACAGGTTATTTTAAACTAACAAATTATAAGGGAATATCCTGAGTTTAGATAAAATTCCCAAATCTGTAGGCTTCTCTTTTTCCACTTTACCCTTTAATTCCAAAGTACAGTTGACTTAAAGTTTTTCATAACTTGTCTGTCTGTCTGTCTGTCTGTACATCATGATGACAAATGCAGAACATCCTGGTGTTGGATTTATATGGCCGGGTTTTGGTAGCAGGGGGGCTGTAGTGGTGGTTTCTGCAAGAAGCTGCTGACAGCTTCTCCTGTGTCCAGCAGAGCCAGTACCAGGCAGCTCCAGGATGGATCCTGCAATGGTCAAGGCTGGGCCAATTAGAAATGATAGCAAGGCCTCTGTATTTAAGAACTAAAAAAAAAGGTTATTATGCAAATTTGATTTCAGCCAGAGAAGAGCAGAGAGAGCCATGTGAGAGGAGCATCCCTGCAGACTTGCAGGGCAGTGCAGCAGGAGGGGCAGGAGCTGCTCCAGGCTCTGGAGCTCAGATTCCCCTGCAGCCCCTGGAGCAGCCCAGGGTGAGGCAGCTGTGCCCCTGCAGCCCAGGGAGGGCACGGGGGAGCAGAGATCCACCTGCAGCCCCTGGGGAGCCCGGGCTGGAACGCGTTTCCTGGTAGGATTTGTGATCCATTAGGGGACCCATGCTAGAAAAGCCTGTGCTTGAAGGGCTGCAGCCATGGAATAGTGAGCCACACTGGAGCAGCTGGTGAAGATCTGCTGCCCATGGGATGGACTCATGGCAGAGCAGTTCATGGAGAACGGTGTCTGTGGGAGGGAGCAGAGGGGAAGGGTTCCTCTCAGGAGCAGCAGCAGGAACAACTGTGATGGACTGACCGTAACCCCCATTTCTCCCTCCCTGCACCACTGGGAGAGAAGGTAAAACTGGGGAGGAGGGAGGGGTGAGGGGAAGGCATTTTAAGGTCTTATTTTACTCCTCATTATTGTGCTGTGATTTTGTTAGTAATAAATATCTCTAGTTTGAGCCTGTCCTGCCTGTGACAGTATTTGGTGATTGATCTCTCTGGGTCCTTATCTCAACTCATGAAGCCTTTGTTATATTTTTTTCTCCCCATCCAGCTGAGCAGAAGAGTGGCAGAGCAGCTTTGGGAGGTGTCTGACATCAAGCCAGGGCCAACCCACTACACCTGGGAATCATCAATTTGCATAATGCAGTGGGATATGAATGATAGGAACAGTCTGAAGTAGTGTTCAGTGCAGCTGAAAGTCCAAATTAGGGGGCAAAACAGAATATACAGTCTCAAAGACAAATTTGGAGCACTGATGATGAGAATACAGTGTTGCAAAATAAACCCAAATTTGAACTAGTCAAGAGGTTCTATTGTTCCTGGTGTGATAGAGAATCCTTTCTAAGCTGAAGCTATTTTAATGTGAATCCTTAAGCCTGGCTATAATCACATAACAAGACTAATTCAAAATAACAATCAGCCTAATCTGGTGTTTAGTACAATCAACTGAGAGATTAATGTTCTAATTTATAAATCACTTGCATACCTACTTTCAAAATCCTTGAAAATTACATGCATGCCATTGCCAATTCACAAAGATCTTTAAATCCATGTATCTCCAGTGTCATAATGTCTTCTGGTACTACAGGCAACTTTCAGCACAGTGTCTCACTCTGTTAGCTCAGGCAGCTGGGGCAACATTCAGAAATAAAGGAAGAAGAGACACTGAGGAGATGAAAATACATAGAAAGTTGGGGAAATGTTTCACTACCATTTGAGAAAATATGCAATTTTTTTTTTTTTGTGGGGTGTGGGTGTTGGTTCTGGTGGGTTATTTTTGTTTGCTTTGGGTTTTTTGTTTTGCTTTGTTACATTGATGGGACCCAGAACACATTGATGAAATTCCCAGAACGGACAAAAACAGGACACCAATTTTGATAAATCACTCAGAAAAATGGATTTTTCAGCTCCCATGATATAACAAATACCTTGAGAATGACTGGAAAAGTTTTTCATAGTACAACTGTGAAATTCACCCTAAAATAGAAGATGTTGCAGCTCTTCCAAGAACTCTAAAGCACTTCTCTGCAGCTTTTATAAAGCAACTGGAGATGAGTCACATAAAATTATCTTACCAATGTAAAAGTTAGTACTGCAAGTATGTCATATCAACACTGGGAAGAACTAAACTGAATTTGGACTTTTGCATTTTATCTGCATTCACAGATCTTGTATGTGGTGCAATCAGTTTCAGAAAGAAACCTTTAAAAAAAAGGAAAAAAAGGATTTATAAGCTTCTTATCCTATATACTTTTAAGATTTTTTTTGCCTTACCTTCTTTTTTTTTCTTTTTTTTTTTTTTTTTTACCTTTTTAAGTCAAATTCAAAGTCAAGTTCTCAAAAATCCTAGTGAAATACTGATTCACCATACAAAATTTGAAGCCCTGCCTAATGACCCATATCTTCATAAATTCAAGTTCAGGCTTCATTAACTGTTCCTTTTTCTCAGTTCCTATATTATATCTACAATCTATATTGTCAGAAACTGGGGACAGAAAAGAGAAACAGCTAGGACCTTTGTCTGTGTGTGAGGGAGTTGAGATCTACTTTAGGCCTTTAGGAGAGTTGAAAGTTATAGTGGTCTCTAGGGAATCTTCATGTATTTAAAGTCTTTCAAAAATAATGCAGTTCCAATAATAATATAAACCTAGTTCCCAATCTGAATGAAAATACAAGACCCTATTGAATCACAGAATATTCCGTGGTTGGAAGGGACCTCAAACATCATCTGATCCAGCCCACCTTGGAAAAAGCAGAGTCTAGACAGGATGGCCCAACTCCCTGTCCAACTGAACCTTAAAAGTCTCCAGCACTGAGGAATCCACCATTTCCCTGGGGATATTATTGCAAAGGCTGATTGTTTTCATTGTGAAATAAATTATTGGCTTATTCCTTCTAAATTACAGCCCCAAAATGGATTAACTGCCACCAAAAAAAAAAAAAAATCACAATAAAAGAAAGGAAAGATTACTCTGAAATATATTTAATGAGTGGTCAGCTTTGGCTTAGAACACAGAATTTCAGGAGATGCCCTTCTGCAAGTGGGCATTGCAAACCAGACCCTAATCCACATTCTCTTCAGGGAGATGCAGGGTTAATTACAAGTTTGTTGTGTTGAGGTTTTATACTTCACTGTTTCCTAAAGTGTTTGAACCTTTTCAGGCTCCCCTCCATTCTTCAGACATACACTTGAGTGCTTTCCACAAGTAAATATTGGTTTATCACTAAACCAAAATGTCCTATCTGTATACATTTTGCATAAGTGTATGTTGATAAATAAGCTAGCAAGCCTATGCATTGCACATAAGGCATTTCTTAAAGAGGATCTGGGTTTTATAGAGTGTAAAATATGGATATTGCTCTATTTATCTTACTGTAGCTTCGTGGAAAGGTGACAGTGGGTATTAGAATGCTATGCTTCATATACATGCTGAAACACACTTTACATTCTTTCACATGGAGCAACCCAATAACCCACCTAAAAGAGAGGAGAGAGGGAGGTAAAAACAAGTGTAAAAAATATGTCAGTCCTACCAAAACCAGATAGCTACTGACTAAATTCACTGACAGTGAATTTAAATTCAACTGAATTCAATGGGTGCTGCTCCTTCCACCCTGGTTTTGCATGGTGTAAAACATGAAGGCATACAAGACCTGCCCTTTAGTGAGTATTCCTAGTCAAAGCCATAGAGGTTTCATATCTGGATCTTGCAGCAAACTCAAAGTCTTGCATGTATTTCTCTTCACAGTGTGGCTGTGAAGAAGCACTGACTGATATGTAGATATGAATTGGTGTGTGAAGATCCCATGAGAAATCCAAAGCAGGAAAAGAAAGAGGAGCACTTTGTACATGGCAGTACACAGGAAGACTTGAAGTATTTTTAAAATTTTTTTTGTTTGCTTATTTTAAGATGGAGGGTGTCTGTTTTTATACACCCTATATAAAAAATTTAAGTCTTTAATGTAACCAGCTTTGTTAGCTCAGTGCTGTGATTAAATTAGGAGAACTCAACAGCTGAGCACCCACTGAGGTGAGTTTGGTCAATCTGAAGGATCAGCAGAACAATCTGTCTGTCCATCTACCACAGCACTGACACAGGCAGACAGAATCTCTGAAATCACCATATTTATCAATGATATCACAAGAAAGTACATATTTTGCTTTTATTATCTGACAGCAGCACAACATTTTGGATGGCTTTCATCTCATCTAACTTCTGTGAGTTACATTGTAGACATAGCTAGATTCCAAAGATAAAAGATTTTTCTCAGGAATAATTTATTTGACCCATACTAAAGATCTATTCTGATAGAAATTAATTGCATTCTAGCACTGTCTAATTTTTCTAATGACAAACAGCACAGATGGAGTTTTCATAGGTACTTTTGCAGTGTCCACATTTATAAGGCTGAATCCCATCCACCAAAACAAGGCAAGTAGGCAATTTCATCTTCCTCAACTGTCTCAGTGTGAGCATCTGATCATGTCACTAATTCAGCTGTGAGATTTTTCTCTAATTGTCTAATTATTTTTCTCTAATCTCATTTTATGCTGAAAGGGGACTGTGGTGCTCTCCAGTGGGATCTGTGCTGCTGCACCTCCAAATGCCAGGCAGATCTCATGCAAGCACCTAAAACACATCAACTCAGTATCAACTCTTACTTTCTAGTGAATGGCATGGATTTTTTGGGCAGGAGAGCCCAGTATGGTTGAATTACAGAAAGTATGAAAAACTTATTAGAAAGCAGAACACTAACATATTCCTTCTATGTGAAGACAGTCTCTGCTAAAGCAGAACTTTTTCTCCTTCTTCCTCCCTTTGCCACAGTCACTTCTCAGGCATTTTTATATTTCCTTCTGTTTAAAATGTGTGACAGATATGAAACCTTGGAGAAGGCAGCTTTTGCTGTTGCTGAGAAATACTGCTTGATTTTGAAGGATCATCATAAAATTAGAAATCCATCCATCTCAGATTTGACCAGACTGTGCCTTTATTATTTAAAAAAGTAATTATGATCAATAGCCACGGGCAAAATTCCCACCACCTTTAAGACTTTATAATAAAAAATTTTTAAAAAAAGCCAAACAAGTCACTCTGTCTCAAAGAGTTTGTAAGACATTGCAGACAGCAGACAGGCAAGCAAACTGTAAGAAAATGATGAGAGAATAGCAATTTCCATAATTGGCAATATACTTGTACTTGCAGCCCTTGGGCAATGAGACTATTGTCATGCTTCCTTATTTATTTATTGGCCTTGAAGCCAAGGAAGAAAAATAAAGGAGGATTCAAAAGAGGATAAGGAGACAGACTTGTTTCAAAGAAAGTCCCAGTAGCTGTGAGCATTTTTAGATGAGATTGTAATATCTGAGATAGTGAATGCTGGCTAAACCAGTGGGCCCAACTGTCACTTAAATGTGGCAACCTACTTTTTGACATGGACATTCAGCCAGTACAAACACCCCAGGACTGAGATATTTCTGGCACTGATCCTTCTCTGAAACATCAGGAGGGAATGTGATGCATCAATGAAGAGAAAGCATGGACTGGTGAATCTAAGCAATACATGGATGGAGTCAATAGTGCAGAGATTTGTGCATTGTCCATTTATCAAGGGACCATCCATATATTCCAGTAGGCTTGCTTATGATCCTGCTCATGATCATTATGTTTTCTCCTCATCCTAACTAAGCATATTTTCTGATTCAGCTACATGGCCATAAGAGGAAGTAATAATTTCCCTTCCTTTCCTGCACTAATCCTTTCTTAAAATCTACCACTTTATTTCCTTCCTGAAACTCATGATGCATTTCTCAGAATTGCAAGACCTCATAAGTTTTCACAAACAGATAAGCCGTAGACAGACAATGACTAGAGGTGCACAGGACATGGGGAAATTGTTCAGTGAAAAAGTAAGGGAGGAGACGGGAATGAGAAACAGGGTGTGGGTATTGGAAGATGACTGTCTTTAAAAGTGCAAACCATTACACCCCAGCACTGAACTGGTCCTTAGACACACTAAAAGTGAAAGGGAACCTGTAAGGATCCAGTCATGCCATTCTATACTTCAGTTATATATGGTACAAATTAGAGCTGTGAACTAAGTGATCTGTTTCTGAAACATTCTTTTTTGGTAGTGCTTTAAATTAGTTTCAGATTTTGGCCTGTTAGTCATTCATGTAGTCCAGTAGAGGTTAAGATTGCACTACTCAAATTTAGTCATCCACATGTGGGGCATGATCTCTAAATCAGTAACTTTGTCATCTTCTATAGACATGACATAAAATTCATATCCATGGCAGATTAACCATGGTTCATATGGATTCTTGAAATAGATGGATACCATCCTCTGGAGGTGTCAGGCACTTCCAGGGACTAGAAGAAGTGCACATGAAGAGTTTAGCTTAGATTCCTATATTTAAACATAATAGATCTCTTAGCAATTCCCTATAGATCATTCTCGTACTCCAAACACACTGCACAGACTGGCTGTGATTAAGAAAAATAATTGCACAAGTGTGAAAAGCAAATCTTGTCCTTCTTGATGTTGTTCCTTCCAGGGTACCAATCATCCAATCAACCCTGGCTGACACAGGAATCAGTTTTTTACTTCCTCATGCCTTTCCCAACTTCAGTCTTAGCAGCAGCAGGTCTCTCTCAGTGTTGCTTCTGTCTCCTGACACTTGTGCCTTGCTGTGTACTGTTGGAAAGGTCTAACTGCCCCTAAGCACATGAAAGGAAAACACAATTTTGCTTGTGTATGTGTGTGCATTACTATTCCTCCAAGGATTGCAACGCTTTAATATTTTTGGATTAACTCATGATCAAACATTGATGAATCATGGTATTTTACTGAAAAGCACAATCCTTAAGTCAACCACCTAATCTAAGAGAAGAAATTAAACTCTAAACCAACATAAACACATTACAAGTCATTAGTGTAATTAAAAAGGAATGTATAATTAAAACATTTGTGTATTTTAGCTCAAATTCATCTGCGGTAGGAAATTTTAATGAACTGTTCATCAAAGAAATCTCTGGAGTCTGAGGATAAGTTTAGCATAACAAGAAATTGAATGTTTTCTTCTCCTCGGCACAGGAAGCTCTGTTCCCACTGGCTTCGAAATCCAGGCTGTCATTGGCTCAAGCAAACTAATAATGATTCTAAATGGTTATGATCGCTTCAATGTTTTAAACTGATGTTATCTTTTTTATCCCTTAAGAATCATGTTTTTCATAATTACTTCTCTTTTGTCCTTTCCTTAAGACAAATGATTTTGTAATTAGTGATGAAGGAACCAGTGATCACTCCAAGACATCTGTCAAGTTGTCATGAAGTATCTGTCCCTGTAGCTATATTTAAACTTTCTCTTTAATAGCCTCTTGCTTTATTTCACCATTACATCTCTGCGGTATCATAAGCAGGATACCCTAATGATCAAGTTCTATAAAACACAGAGCAATTAGATTGTAAGACATATTGCTCCCATGAAAGTCCTTCCTTCTCATAACGTAACTCCCTCTTTTCCCTTCCTTCACCATCCCCCAGTCCCACAAGTTTGCTTGCAGCATTCATTAGCTGTTATTAGACAAGATAACTGTGTCAACAGCTAGCCTGATGTTTGGCCATGTTTCTGGGTTTGAATACTTATTTCAGGAGTCTTTTGAATAAGCCTGGTGGTCTGAATAACAGCCTCATGTGTAAAATATCATAACAAAATGATTGGGGTTTAGAAGAACTGCACTACCCACTTAGAAGCACAACATTGTTTTTCTAGAATGACCTTAAACTGTTAGTGATACTCTACTTTCTTTCCCACTCATCCCCAGGGCAGAGATTGTCCCATATTGAGTGTGTCAAGGCCTCTGGGAACCCGTCCCTAGCAGAATTCTCCTATGAATACAGTACCATACAGAGATTCATAATATTACTGTAATGTACATCGAGGCAAAGCAAGGATATTATTGTGTATTGTAATATTTATTTCACCCTGGGGTATATTTTCAAGTCTTGTATGCCTTAACATAAATCAGCTTCTTTTCCTCTTCCCCATTTTTAGACTCCAGGGTATTACTCTTTGTCTTAAAAATGGTACCTTTCCAAAAATTATTCTCTAATGAGGCAGGAGAAAAATGCCTTTGAATAAACCCAAATAAAAGAGAGACATACTGGAACACAGAAATATATTCTAAAATAAAAACAAAAGAAAACCAAACCCAAAAACAATGGTGTGTATACACAGTGACACCAATCAGTGTCATACTACACAGATAGATAGGTAGATACATAAATCAGCTGATCATTCAGAAAATAAAATATTCTAAGCATATGGGCACTTCTATGCTGTGATGATAGCAGATAGGAAATTGTAGGCAGAGATTTGTTTTGCATACTGCTCACCCAAAATGAGCTGAACTTTCCAAAACATTTATTTTATCCTCTCTGTTCTCTAAGGGCGTCTGAATACCAAGCCAGAAAATATCTTATTTTACAGTTCTTCATTGTATACATTCAGACTTAAGTTTTTCAGTGCTTCTTGCTGCTTCACCAATTCAGAATATGATATTAATGTAAATAAGACAACAAATACTTATGACACTTATGATACAAATTGAATTATTCATCCAACTTTTAAAATTACATAGATGATTTTACCTCTAAGTTGCTGTTGAAAAGTAATGTGAGATTAACACATATTGAGAAATTTTGCCATTGGACATTGTGACCTGGTCAAAGAAAGAGGCTGAAACCTGGTCAAAGAAAGAGGCTGAACCTATTATTATGAGGAATATTTCAGCCAGGGAGTGGGATAGAGAACGAAGGTACAGTTACCATATCTGTTTACTAATTAACAAGATTGTGTATGAAATGTGAGCTGCACTCCAGGTTGTCTTGTTCCACCACAATTTATCTCCTCCTTGCAGGCATTTTTAGATGAAATCCTCAGGCTTTTTTCATGCATCAGATCAGGCAAGCTGAACATAATGGTTCCTACAGGCCTTGAATCCACGGGGCAAGTTTCAAAGTCACAAATGTAAATGAGGCATTCAACCCCAATTGATAGTCAAGGAGAACAGGGCACCTCTCTCCCCTTTGTGTCTTTGAAAATTTCCTGCTATAATCTATGAAGTTTTCTCTATCACCGGCTAAATTTCCATAACCTTCAGCAATGAAATGCACAGACCCTCTGGGTGAATGAACTGTGTAAGCAATTTTTTCAACTTTATTTTCAAGCTCCCATGATGGATCCATTAGTTTCTTCCTGATGCTTGGTTTATTTACATAGAGATCAAACACAGGCATTATTGCAAAAAGAGAAAGGGGGTGGCAGAAGGGAGGGAGAGAATCCAGAGATAATCGAGACAAAAGCATCATGATGAAAGAAACAAGATCTTTGGAAACATGAGCTCTAATTTAGCCTCAACAAATCCTTTTGTCTTATCTGGAAAGGCATATATCCATGCATACGCACACTCATATGTACACTTAGACACATATATAAAATGATGCTTAGTAAAGTGCTTTATACAACTGATGCAATCAGTCACACAGCAAAAACTGTCAAAGTCAATATTTTCAAGATTTCTCCAGGGAATTCAGGCTGTGCAAGAGATGTATGTTTTTCATTAGGGTTTACACCAGCATTTGGTGTAATTAATCCTAATGTTTCAATCTTCACATAATAAGCTTATTCAGAAGAATAAAGTACTGCAGAGTAATGGAAAGAAAATCCCCAACAGAAGCTGTTGTTTATTATACATGAAGGAAGGATTATTGTTTTTTTTTTTTTTATGGTCATACCTTCTACTTTCTTTTCCATAGTTTTATTGACAAAATTTTAATATCTCAGAAAGGAGTCAAAGGTGTGACTATACTAGAACATGTAGAGAAGCATAGTCTGAGACACTCACCATCCAACGAACTGCAGCTTACATGGACAAATGGTGACCTAAGAGGTTACTAGCAATAGGCCACTATGGAGAAGGATGGGACATCCACTGTGGAAACTAGGACATGCTCTGCCTTTCAGAAGATGTTTGCCCTTTTGTCTCCAAAGATAGTACAGTCACATCACCTTTGAGCATATTTGCTGATGTGGTGCAGTTGTGTGGCCAGAGTGAGTCACAAAACCCTTCTGGGATGGAGTCCATATCCTAGAGAGCTTGTAGCGAGCTGCAGGCTGCTGTGCCTGTGCTGCTATCCATACCTGAGCCAGCTGGGCTGAGGATTTCCCAGTTACACCTCTTTAGAATTAACTTCTCTTCAGTCTGAAGGGCTGGTTTAGTCTATCAGCCTTACAGGACATTTCCTCTCCAGCAGCACAACACCACTGAAAAAATAAACTGCACAAAATCCTGCAAACTTAGAATCTGAGTTCAAGTTTGTAATTGCTGATGCTTCCAAACATTCACAGTGATTGAAAGGAAATAATCAGTCATCTGATTAAATCTTGCTATCTGCAAGTTAATGCAGGTAATGACTCCAAGGACAGTCACAACACCTTCACTTAATTCCTGCAAACATTTCTCATTAACTCAAGGCTTCAGTTGCCTTTTCTTCAGTTTTCCTTTCAGGGGAAAACCAGGGAAGTTTCCTGCTCCCTACATACCCTCTCTAATCTGAATGAGTAAATGTGAGGTTGTTGTTCCTTAGACAAGACAGAGTGTATTTCTAAGTACAGATCTCGAAAGGCAAAAACAAATATGGACAAGAAAGAAAATAAAAAGACAACATTTTACTTTTTATCAAATCTCAGTGGCTGGATTTACATAGTTTAATTCTTCATGCATTTGAGCATAGAAAAGATGAAGTCTTATACCTAAGATATTTATTTATTTATTTACTAGCAAGAACCAAATAATTATTTCCTTACAAACTCAATATTTTTAGTAAAAAATAAAAAAAGAAAGAAGAGAAAAATAGCTAACTTTTAAAATTTTGGGTGTATCTTAAGCTAAGAAATGCATTCTCTATAATTTAGCTAAGCAAAAACAAATATTAAAGCATGAAAATACAAACAATTTTATTTTTGGTTGGAATTGTGAATCATCTTGTTGGGTCAAAATCTTTCATTCCAGGCTAAAAAAAACCCCAAGAAACAAAATGAGAGAGGAAAAAAAAAAAAAAAAAAAGAAAGAAAGAAGGAGTACATTCTTGGTTTCTTGGCCTTTGTGTTAATTAGGGTCACTTTCATAATCTTTACATGCAGTTTTCTTGTTTTGGGTTTTTTTGTTGAATTGTTTTTCTCTTTTTCTTTTCTTCCTAATTCTCTGATATGAAAGACACCGTAGTAATGCTTCAACCAATCCCCAAAGGTCTTTACAGATAATTTCCAGTTGCATTACTGATTTATTTTTGCTTTGACCAGATGGCTCCAAGTTCATGTGACTGTAAGGGAGTGCTTTTGATTACCCTATTTATCTCTCCCAGTGCTCAATTTAAGGGTCAAACCTTGTGTAACACATTTGCTAGATAAACTATTCAGTGCTTCTGCCTTTTGGACACCATACTTCTGACATATGCTCTGTGCTTCATTAAACACAAAAGTTATTAAGTTTAATAAATGTTTTCACAAACTCTGTTTGTAACAAAAAATCTAAGTTTAAAATGTATTTATTTTATTCACATGTGGCTAGTGGATTGCTTTGGCTTTATCACCTGGAAAAATGGGTGGAATTGAAAGGCAGCATCCTGAATGAGACAGAGGAGGAGAAAGCAGAGCAG
>CM032382.1:61469251-61551278 GCA_019023105.1 Diglossa brunneiventris
CTTGCAATGCCACTCATGCTCTTTAGGGAATATTCTCATGTTCTATTAATTATTCTACTTCTCTGGCATTATTATTCATGGACTAGCATCTCAAAATACTTGATTTAGCAGTGGTTCTGGAACTAATACTAATAAGTACAAGACTGTGCCTTGGGTAAAACATGTTTTTTTTTTTCCTTGGGTAATACTACTCTTCACAATTCAGTCAACTTTTACCGGGATTTTTTCTTCCAGGTCTGTAAGCAGAAGGCTTTACTTTGGATAATTATGTTAGTTTCCCTATTAAAGAGGCAATGTTAGGAGTACAACATTGTGAAAACCACAGGAACACAACCCCAAGTGGTAGTGGTGCCGCATGAACAGCAGTGAAACAACAGGCAGAAGTGTGAGCAGACAACCTGGACCCACACTACTATCAAAGACAGGAATCCAGATGTTTAATAGGGGTAATGGGTTGGTTTTTAGCCTCACAAAGAGGTGATAACCATAGATGTGCAGAGACTTCTCTGGCAGGCTGGCTGGCAGACCTCCATCCTGCCACAGCACTTGCTTGGATGTGAGATCAAATTGCATTGAAGTATTTCTGCCTCAGACAATAGGGGTCATGGGGAAAAATTAACTATCAAGTGGCTGGTAATTAATAGCACAGTTTGCAAGGAGATTTTGCACTTTCTAGGGCTAAAGAAACTGACCTTAGAAGCTTGAGTGACTGAAAGGACTTCCCTTTTGAAAGTCCTTGACATTAAATCAGTTTTTTTCTATGAAATTGAAAGGCCAAAGAATCAATGCTTTAAACTGAGTGAATTAAATGACACTTTAAAAAAATTACATATTTTTTTCATGCTTTCAGACCACTAAAGTTTTTCAAAGTAAAAAAGAACAAATTATGCATTTAACTGGTTTTTGGGTTTTGGTTGCTTTTCTTTTGCCTGACTCCATAACCTCATTTTAAGGTCTTGAGAAAACTGGAACTTCAGCCTCACTTTACTAAATATTTCTAGTGAAATTGGGAAGATTTTGCACCTGCATTTTGGACACTGCATATGTTTGTTGAGATGTAACCACGGTCCAAAATAAGCTTCAGGTCTGAGCTTTTCCATGATATAAGGACACATTCCTTTGGGAGAGCTTAGTCTTTCTTAAATGTGAAATTTTATCAAGTCAGTTGACTTACTACCATATGTTGAAATATATGTCTTACAATTTTAAGAACTTTAAATAAAAATTCCCATTTTTATTTATTCAAAAATGTACTCAGAGTACATAAAAGCTTATAAGCAATTTTTAATTTGAAAAATAAGCCCACATTCTATCAAGCAGTCAGCTGTATATAATCCTCCCATGAACTGCACTGTGAGAACAATTCCTTTTTTATTTTACAAGGATGTGATTTCTTCTTCTGACTGCATGGTATTATTTTTAATATATACATACGTACATACATGCATACATACATATATATGTGTGTGTGTGTGTGTGTGTGTGTGAGAACTTTGTCAAGAAAACAAGAAAGGAAACAACCTTCTAGGATTTTGACTGTTCTTGGCATTTCCTTTGCATATTGGATATTGGTGTGAAGAGCAGATTGCAATGTTTAACTCTCTAATACATGCCATGAAAGACTTCACTGATACTCTCATGCTGAATTGTTAGCCATTAAAAGTCTTTCATAGTACATACATTTCTGTGCATTGTTGCTAGAGATTGCTTTGTATGGAATGTTTTATTAGGACAGAGAAATTTGGTGGATGTCAAACAACATGGAATATGTATTACAATTTATATACACCTATATTATATATATATATGTACCTGAAATGAAACAAGAAGTACAATTTGATTACATATAACAACACACCATGTATTTGTGAAAAGTATATGGAAATTAATACTATAGTTTTAGAACAATTTGTGCTGTTATAGCTTTAATTCCAAAAATATACACACTCTAATATGGTAGTTGTCATCCCAGAAATATACGTGCTGTGATAGTTGTCATTATAGAAATATACATACTGTGATATCTGTCACTGTGAAATACATACTTAGTAATAGATGTCAGCAATGAAATATAATAATAATCATAACGTCTAGCATTTTTCATTCTGGGTCCAAAAGAGCTTTAAAAATATAGTATCACGCCCAATTTTCAGATGGAGGAATTGTTGTCCTGAGAGGATAAGTGTTCTGCCCAAGGTCGTGAAGGAGACCCGTGGTGGAGGCAGGAAGGGAAAGCAGGTTTCTTTTCTTGGACATTACACTGTCTCTCATCAAAATCGGTCTGCATGTGAAAAAAATTGATATTCTGCCACAATGGGACCTGAGACTGTTTAGAAACTGGCAGGACTGGCTCAGCACCTTCCAGAATCAAGGCTCATTCCCCTTGAACAGAGATAACAGCACAATTCACAACAAATCATTTGTCTGACAAATTAGCTTCCTTCTACTTCCCAGCAGATCACAGCCTTCTCAGATTTATTTGCTATCTGACAGACTTTTCTGCCTGTTTTTTATTATTATTAGCATGTCTGTGGAGACACTGTTGTGTTTTGTTTCATTTTGTTTTTGTTGTTTTTTTTTTCTTTTCTTTTCTGCAGTTTAAATAGGATACTTATTTGCAGTTGGTCAGAGAAATTTTGTAATATTAATACAGTCTTCTCAACTGGGTAAAAGAGCAAACATATCTCACTGAAAATATTTGCATCTTTAAAACTACTACTGCCAGAAGTAATAAGTGTTTGATAAACACATTCCTGGCAGGAAAACTCCGTGTCTTGAACATTCATAGAAAATTGAGTGTCAGAGAATTAATTCAGGTAGAATTTCACATAGGATTTTTTACAGTGTTTGTTGGACTCCAGAAATGAGATATATTAACTCCTAAGATTAGTCTCCACACAAAAGCTGATGCAATTAGGAGGGTTCAGCAAAAGAAATGCTGATAGCAGAACATGAATGTCTGAAAGTTGCTAGAAGAAACAGTATGATTTAATAATGGCAATGCTGCCATTACAAGCCTGGTCATTGTGCAGGGCATGGCACAAACATAGCTCGGAATTATACAGTTATATAAAACAGCCTTTGTAATGAGAATATTTTTAGTCAATGATTTTTGTTTTGACACAGAATACTGCTGCCAGGTGAACCCTTTACAGATTGGGAATAAAAGTCTTTGTCTCTCAGGACTCTAAAAATATACACTCTCATGAG
The DNA here is from genome assembly GCA_019023105.1 of Diglossa brunneiventris. Lineage (NCBI taxonomy): Eukaryota > Metazoa > Chordata > Aves > Passeriformes > Thraupidae > Diglossa > Diglossa brunneiventris. The sequence continues at coordinate 61,472,462 of CM032382.1, forward strand.
GCCAAAACTTTCCAAAATAAATTTCTGGATAATTTACAATGTAAAATTTTTGGTAGCAATTTGTCTATGAATGTTTTTTTATATAATTTCTATAGAACTCTTTATGTTCAAATCTCATTCTTTGCCCCTTTTCCACCCACTTGAAAATTGGTAATGACTGAAGAGAACTCTTGCATAATGAGTCAATCAGCCAAAAACTTACTTCCGCATTTTCTTTTCTGTCTTCCATTTTTAATTGTACTAAATTTCTGAAATTGTTCTTATTTGTAGTATACATATTACTTGCCTTACTGATGGAGCCAATACAGAGCCAATACAGTGCAGAAGAACACCATCAAATATTTCATAAAGTGATGGCAGTGAAGAATTAAATTATATGAAAAAGTTATCACCAGCAGTAACTACACAATTAAAATGTATGTATGTGATGACTGTCATTTAAGATGAAGGAAACACTCGATGTGAAAAAAATCCCCTTAAACTGGAAAACATCAGCGCATCCCCATATTTAATTCCATAGGAGATTACTTAGAATCTAGAACCATCCAGGAGCATTTTACCCCAGTAAGGCAGATAAAATTCAACAATACTTTGAAGTTTCCAAGGCTCTCCTCCTGGGAGTGTCCTAGCAGGCTATAATGGACATGGTCTTTGGTGACTAAAGGAACTGGACATACTTCAAAATTATGCTGGGAGAACACTGCGGAGTAGTTGGTTTTTTCCTCACAGTAACACTTTGCCCAGCTTTGTTGATGTGTGGGATTTAAAAACCTGGGGTTTTTTTTCAGTAAAAACAAAGTTTATGCAGCATAAAAACACTGGGCACAACCTTAGCTGACAAGTGAGCTAGACAGCTTTCAGGTCTAGTGGGAAAAAAGAATGGAAAAAGAGAGGAGGGGGGAGGAAAAGAGGTGAATCAGACATTTTCTCATCTCTGCTGTGAGTAATATTAATGCAAGGCCATGCCAGCTTTGCACCTGTTTTTCTCATTTTCTATTCAGCTTGTCACATTTGTTTACAATTTGTCTTATTTTGTCATTTTCTTTGTGCTTTCCGCCCTATGCCAAACACACTTGGAATTTATTTGTAATTCAAGAAATGTATTGCTGATGAAGTGGGACAGTTTTTGATGGGTACCCCAAAGGGAAAGGAAGGGACTTCCGTGCACAGCAGAGGTGAGAGAAGAGAGACAACAGGTTGAGCAGAATCAAAGTATCATCCTTGCTCTTCAATTGCAGTAAGGGAAGAGCATTTAATGCTTACGAGAAGTTTAATCTTTGTATAACGGGCAAGGGACAAATTCACTCAGGAGATGAAGAATTATAAAATCCCTTTTCATGCACCCATAACTTTGAAAATAATCTTACGTAGACTTTCATGGAATTGGGAAGACCTGTAGGAGGCCCTTGTTCTCCCATGCATGTAGCATATAAGAAAAGATGAAAAAAATTTCTATTTTAATACATTAACATTCATGTGTGGACTTTCAGAGAGATTTAAATATGTTTGTTTTGAAGCAGTGTTCTGCCTGAAAAGAAAGAAGAATGAAAAAATAAATGAACAAAAAACCCCAGCAACCACCCCAAACAAATGAATAAAAAAAACATAGTGTGCAAAAAGCCAAATCCCTAGTGGTAGTAATTAATTTAAAGTCACAAGGAAGAAGCCAATTTACACTGGAGGTGGATCCAGCCCATAGGATTTAACATATTCCAAAAATTTTGGAAACTGTTTCTATTAATGTGCTTCTCCAGCATATGCTAGCTTTCAGCAAACAACTGCTTTTGTTTTCAGTTTATTTTAGGAATTAGTCACAGATTTTATTATTGAATATAAAGGTTACCAGATCTATAGTGTAACATGGTAAATGAAGTGGTAAGTAAATTCATGTTTGGTAATTTCCCACTTTAATTAGTATGCATTAAAAAGGGTGCTTTGCTCCACATCGCATTTTTTTTTGTATGCTGTAACAATATTAAGTTTACACAAAAGCCTGTTTTGGTGCCTATCTGCATCGTTCTGACCGCTGCGTGCACATGACACATGAGGCTGGTGGAAGGGCTGCTTTAGAGAGTCATCCAAAAAATTGTGGCCTTGGCCTCCCGTGACCATTTCTATACATCTTTTTGTGAGAGCCAGCACAGGCTGGGCGGGGGCATTTCCAGAGCACGTGGCCACATGCCAGTAAGGCTCCATGAATTCCTTCCCTCTCTATTTCTTCCCCACGTTCAGCTAGCTAAATTATGCTTCCCTGCTGTTAGCTTGATCCAAACCTGCAGAAGCCAATGAATGAAAGGATTATTTCAGAGAGGGCCAGGCCCTCAAATTGCTGTTGGTCATTTCACCCCAGAAGCAGTTCTGAGTTTATCAGTTTGCCGAATCCTCCATGCACTTGGTGATTTATTCAGATTAAGGAGGCAGGCCCTCTGCTCTCCCCATGTAAATGCATGTGAAAATACACCAACATCATGCAATGTGTAACAACACGAATTTGGCTGCACGAGGCAGCGCAGAAACTCCTTACTGGCTCCTTCTCCTTTGTTGTGGTCATCTCTTTGCCCAACTTTAAGTAAAATATTGTGCAAAAGAAAATGAACTTTGGTGGGGATTTCCTGGTTTCTTTTCAGGGTTGCCCTTAATACCAGACTTTTTAAACAATTCTTGTCTAAAACCAGTTGAAACTTTGATTCTTTTCACAGCAAATTCCTCCATGGAGCAGAAAGCATCTCAAGATGATGCATATGTTGGATATATTTCTGATCTTACTAAAGGATCTAATGATATTTATCTGCTTCAGAACATATGCAAGAGATCCAGAAAATAAGGCTGGATTTTAAAAAGTGACTTGAATAAATTTTGTATTATTTAATTGTGTGGTTTTGCTTCTGTGAAGTAAATCTAGCTTAGTTAGGACTGGACCTATGTAATCTTTAAGGCCCCTTCCTAACCAAACCATTCTTTGTTTCTGTGAATGTGTTTGTGTTTTTATATATTTATATATTATTTACAAATTCATATATATGCAGACAAATATATACATTTAAACAGTTTCTATTTTAAAATGCCTGAATTAAAAATATGTCAGAAAAAGTATGAACCAGATAATGTATCTTATGTGTATTATCCAATATCTATTATGTGTCATTTAAATAGTGAAAATATTACCGCTGTTTATTGTTATTTTGATGGTTGCTTTATTACTATATTATTACTATTATCACAGCGCTGTTATAGCATCTATTTTGCTTCCTCATCCCAGAACACCTATTTTTAGCTCACTTAAATTAAGATATATGAAGCAGCTGAAGATTCATAAAGTTACAGAAGGATGAGCACGAATGATTTGCGATAGCAAAATAGTTAAGCATTAACCAACAGAGAAATAAGAAGCATGGGTCCTAGGAGGAGAGTGGGAAATACACTCTGGAAGCCACCAGTGCAGAGACCTGCAATTTGCCTCTTCAAAATATAGAGCTGAGAAGTGCAGGTCTGCAGAACAGAGTTCAGCGTGGAATAGGAACAAGTATTTTGCTGGTCTGCTCCTGGTTTTTATTGAAATGTCAGGAATTGATTTAATAAGACCATATTTAGAAAGGAAAAATAGAGAAAAAAGCTAAAAAGAGTTAAAAAAATCCCTAAATTTATAGTGAGTCAGGAGAGCCAGGCCAATTCTATGTCTCAGTTCTAAATTGTAACATAACCTTAGGAGACCTATCATCTAGTGAAACCAGGAAAAAAGAAAGTAACCTAATCCAGAGTCTGCTTCTTGAGATTGTTTCCCTTAACAGTAAAAGCAACAGCAATGCAAAATCATTAAAAATCTACATTGTGCTACTGAGTGATGCAACATTCATCTCACAGTTTAGCAGTAAATGGGAAGGGTTAAGGTAATTTCAAATAACTTCCTTTTCTTTTTTTGTCTCCCAACCAGGGCTGGAGAACATTTAAATAGCATTTTAAGATGTCTGCATTAATTATTGGGACCCTGGCTATGGTGTGCAATGTGGGCTGAAGCACAGCCTCAAAATTTTTAACACTACTTCTTCCTCTAATGCAGAAATGATGTGCTGTTCTAGGTCTGCTTTATACTGAGGGTCAGTAAAGATAATATTAATAGCTTCTACTGGTTTTAAAATACAGGATTCACTCCTTATCTCCCTGCTTCTATAAGCTTGCCATATTATGGAGATACTACGGGGAACATCTACACAATCACAAAAGGATCTATCTCCATTGACTTTTTTTAAAATTAAAAATAAAATTATTTAATCTGTAATTCACAGTTATTTCAGGGATTCTATTCTCTCTCCATGAAACAAACTGAAACAGAAAAGTTTTGGGGTTTGTTTTTTTGTTGATTTTTTTTTTTCCAGAAGACCTCCCTAGCACTTCACATTATGATTTACGTTCTCAAAATCAACTCGTTCTTTTCCTCCTTCCCTGAGTATTTCTAACCAACCTGCTGTTGGGCTTGTGTGCAGATATTTTCTACCCCGCTAACTTATGTTGTGTTAATTTCCTTTCCTGTCTGTCGCGTGATACTTACTGCTTCAGATGTACTTTACTGCCATTTAAACCACAGTTCTTTATTTGATTTCCCTTTTAACAAGCACATGCTAATTTCCTTCTCTCTCCCTCTGTGTCACTGCCTCCCCTTTTCTCCAGCAGAATTCTCAGGGCGAAAAGTTATGCTTTAGCTCCTGAGCATTAGGACACTTTACAGACACCTCTACTTCTTCAGACCTATTCATCTTTATCTTTCACTGAACAACAGCACTGCAAACAGAGTGTGAGACAACACAGCTGAATGATTGATGGTCTCCAAGTCCTGAGTTTCTTTTCCTTGTTTATTCACACAGTCACCCTCCTGAGTTAAGGGTTTCACTTGGTTCCTGCCATGGTGACTAGGAAAACAAGGGTAAGCTGCCAAATCCAGCGACTTGTTTTCTTGTTCTCATATTGCATTTCCTTATCGGTTGTGACAATGTGCCACAATTAATGATAGCAGAAATACCTATGTTTGATACCATATGCATCATAGTTAGTGGTGATGGATTAGCAATCAAGAAAATTAATTCTGCCTTTACAAAGTAACATCTGAACTTTGAAGTTAGGCAAAAGCTTTATAGGGTAGAGCAGATAAAAATTCTCCTGGAAATGGCATAACTGTGTTTCTGTTGTACCTACATAATTGGTTCTGGACTGAGCCCAAACAGTCTGGTATATTTCTCAAGAAAATGCAAGTATCACTCACTAAACCTGAATTTCAGGTAGCCCTCTGAGTCTCAGGTAATACTGTATGTATATTAGTGCCCATAAGAAGGAGTCTGATGACAGAATCTGATGCCTTGAACACATCCAGATCTCCTGCATGACCTTGGCTAAATATCTATAATTATTCTGGGGTTTAATTTATAAAGTAGATTAAAAATCTTCCTTAGTTCATTAATTACCTTTTTGATTGAAAATTGTTAATAAATTTGAAAACTTTTCATATTATAGAGAAAACTATACTTGTACCTTGATTGCAAAAATAACAAAAACCCAGTGATGGAAAATGTTATTCTGTCAATCAGGGCATTCTCCTTACTTCATAGTCTATAATATCTTTAGACATGCTTATACAGAACAAAGAAAGCTGGAATTTAAGACAGTTTTGAACATTGATTTATCTAGATTTCACAAAACACAGATAATTTACCCCACTGGAAAATATCATAGCAGCTGTCACTGTGGTCTAAAATGATCTACAATATTTCTGATTCCAGATACCACTGTGATCTTATCTATTTGAATTTAAATAATCAAGGTTATGACCCTTTAAAGATCCCAAATCAATCCATAACACATATTAGATATTTTTAACAGACTGAAGCTCTTTGGGGCACCATTGTCCAATCATGACTTTGGTATTGATTCCTAAAAAATGTGTTATTGTTCATTGTGGCTCTTTAGTTCCTTGCTGCCTTCCTTTTGATAGAAATGATGGAATTATTTTTATCTTATTTCAGACATGTGCATGCTAGATATCAGCACTCCAGGCAGCCATTGCTCATTGCCTTTGTTTTTAGCATTAAATTAGCAATTTAGGGAGGGAATAGCATATAGAGTTGCCAAAATTTATGCACCTGCTTGAGGATGCAAGAGATCTTCCCTGTCCATAGCAGGGGGGTGAGGGGTTGAAATAGATGAGGTTTAAGGTCCTTTCCATCTCTAACCATTCTACAATTCTCTCCTCTTATCATGCATTGCAATGATTGTAACAACCTAATTTCCACTGGTTATAAATGTTGGGGGCTACTTCCTCCAATTTCACCTATAACATGAACCTCAATTGTTCTATCTTCATTTAGCTGTCTCTGTAGTGAAAGAAATATCTGTTTGTAAGATAGAGATGGGTAGAAACACATGAACACAAAAGCAGCAAATAAATTTAACGTGCTATATGCAGTATTTTCTTGAACTAAGCATGATTTTCCAAATAAACTGAACTTTGTGCTTATGTTGGAAGTTCTAGGAAGCAGCAAAAAGAGTTTACACTGTAATAGAGAGCTGAGGCTGGGAGGCTTCCCACTGATTAAAATAAATGCCTGAAAATAGAAGACTGAACAAGTGGATGTGATGCTTTGGCAAATGTGAGGGCTCCTCTTCTGTTTCAGATGAGAGTTTGGAATTAGTACTGCATGAAGATATAGTGCCCTTTAGCAAATAGGAACAGGAGAATTGAGTGCTTGAATTTTTCATATGGTATGACTTCATGTATGTATATCTTTATTTATTTAATAAAAATTCATAAAAATATATTTTATTATTTCCACTTCCCAACATTTATTTAGTCAGAGGTCACTTTTACACAGACAGACAATGGTGATTCGAAGTTTCTAAAGAGTTTCCATTCTCCATAAATGCTAATAGATTTAACCTACTGGAGGGTTGTTTATAGCAGTTTATTTTCATAACTGTAGTCCTTAAGTCTGGCTCTTAGAAACAGCAGGGCTGATAAACTGTGAAAGAACAATTTACAGAAGACCCTGTAACCTGGATTGCTGGAAAGAAAGAGAAGTAAAGAATTTTAAGAAATGACCACTATTGATTGCCTCATACCCTGGATGGCATTTTGCCTTCATCTTCAGGATAATTGGACAGAGGGATTACAAATCCATTGCAATAGAAGGCTTTTCTTACTAGACAGTTAATGCACTATAAATCAGCTAGTAGGAATAGCTCCTATGTTGTAGCCTATGTTTTCATTCAGCTCATTTGCACTTCAAAGCTGAAGTCGATAATTCAGCTCCAAGTAGGTGTAATTGGGGGATATTTACCTTTTGTAGAGTATGAATACAAGCTGAGAAAATCTCTAAATTCATTTGCACAGGACATTACCAGTCAGATCCGGGTACTCAAACACGTGGCCCTGTCTCCAGTTGAAGTCAAGACGTGAGTTTGGAGCTGCTCATAAATCCCTCAAGGTTTGTGTGCTGTGGCTAAAAAAGGTTTTCTCACTATTGGTGATCAATTGTTTTTTGCTGAACTGGTAAGTATAGCCTTTGTTTTTTAAATACTAAATAAGCAGCCGCTTCCTTGTCTTATCTCTGCCAGGGTGAATGGAGATAAGTCCCCTGAACTCCTTTTGTTCTAGCATCCTACAGAAGGTAGGACAGAAGACAGCTCCAGAAAGGCACAGCTGAGCTTCCCAAATCATAGGTCAATGGCTGGTAAAATTCAGCCAGGTTTGAAATCAAGGAAATAGAGTAAAAAGGAACAAGAAAAGTAATTTAATCTTTTTTTTTTTTCACCAACCATTTTTTATGGCATTTCTGCCAAACAAAACTCCCATCATAACAGGCATGAAAACATTACTTAATGTGCCTATCCTTATGCTCCCTCCAACACATGCCCACTCAGGCACACACATATTAGATTACCTAGCCTTGTGCAGTACCTGGACAAAATAATACTGCCACACATTGTTTTGTGAGCTCTTTCCTACCTGCATTATGTCTCAGAGCACACAGAAATATGCATCCTTTTCAGTGCAACTTGTAGCTTTGAATGAAGCGAATGCACAGGCAGTTTCATCATTCCCATCTGGCTCAATTTTCTACTGTGATAAAAAATGGAATTGAGGTTAGGCAGAAATGGTCTCAAGTATCATCTCCAACAGAAGATGAGGTGGGATTTTTTCCTCTGTGATGATGCTTTTAAGTATTGGTATTTTTCTCAGGTTTAGGGGATGAGAAAGAAGACAAGAATAAGACTTTATTCCATATTTTATGAATGGGAAATTAACTTCTTCAGCTCAAGCATCATAACTTTCCCCCAGACCCCAGATCTGCACCAGTACAATGTGAAGATCACTTCAGCCATTATAGCTGGATATTTGGTACCAAAAATATTAGTTTTAAATAACCTGCTATATTTGCTGTCCTTTAAAGTTTTCTTTGTTTTGTTTTGTTTTTTGGGTTGTTTGGTTTTGGTGTTTTTTGTTTTTTTTTTTTTTTGTTTTTTTTTTGCTTTTCCCCAGCAGATCTATAACTCCCAGTGCCACAAAATTAAGGTTCATGGCAACAAAGTTGTTTTTCTTACTGTGAAAGGGAACCCTTTTCAATAATCTTCTGACTCTCCCAAGAGTAAACAGAAAACCCTAACACTGAACTTTCATTACTCCAATAAGCACAATCTATTTTATAACAGAAAGCAATACCACTTATTTCTGGATGTTTCCCTTAAGAAACAAAAAGGGTAAAGTAAAGGAGCCAAATTTTGTGCTAATATGACATCAGTGTGCTAATCTGGCATTACTGAACATCCTTGCCTTATGGATACCTGTGAAGGTGGATACCTTCCATGAATAACTATGGATCAAGGACTCTTATCTGGGCACGTAGCATGGAATTAAACATCTGTGGAAAATACCAAAGCATTAGCAGAAAGCAAATGCTATTCCTCTTCATCCACAGAAGAAACCCATGCCTGTTGAGAAATAGGACTCAAAGTCATTGAGTGTGACAGTCATTGAGTGTGTTATGCTTAGATATCTCTGTGGAATCTGGTCTTGAAAAGCCACCCTGGTAAGTCTCAGGAGTCTGAATGGATAAGTAATTATTAATATAAAAAAAAATAAAATCAAAAAGACAACAACAAAAAAATTTGAAATGCAGTCAGCCTTATATCAAAATTTGCAAATTTTTCAAATTTGTATTATTTGAAAAATACTCCAGTAACTACTAGAGATTACTAGATTCCTCAAATCTTGGAAGGTATTTTGCTGCATGTGTTTTGATTGTTTTTTTTTTTTGTCTTCTTGCACATATGCCTACATCATTCTAGGCACAAAACAACAGATCTGATTTAAAGTGAACCTAGGTTATGTGGCTAAATAGCCAGTTTTGCCCAAGTAGGGTCCTAACAGCCTCTTCCAGAAAGGCTAAATATGCTGCCTTACTTGGAAAATGGATCATCTCCTTCCCAGCTGCGTTTGTAAAATACTAGAATCCCTTTTTAACATTTATGGATCCCTTAATTTGTTTGCTTCATTCTCATATTTACTGTATATATTTTTTTTTAATTTTGTGTAGGCTACACTTCATGTGACACCTCACCACTTCCTTTTTTAGGAAGTGTTTCCATGTGTATAGTAGATGACACTGTATATTATGGGATACTGCTTGAAATTGTGCTCTAAGTCACCCCAGTCCCTTAGGGGACTTTCTCAACTTCCCTGAGAGACTATTTCAAGCCCCATAGGCCTAGATTACAAGGATCTTCCCCCAAGATCCCACTACAATTTTTCATTTCTTTACTATGATGATTTACTAGTTGTCTGAGCATCATTTCAACTACAGCTCCTCATTTTAGTGCTTTCAACCTTTAAATATTGAAAATATCTGGTCAACCTTCATGTTGGCAAACTTTGACTCAATATTTGCTAATAAGGTTGAGGTTTCTTGATAAAATTCCACTGAAATTGTCTAAGAGAAGCGTAGACAACTATTTGTGAGCTTCAGTAGTCATTGAGAAAGAATAAATATCTCTTTAACACTTTAACTTCCAGTTATATTGCAAAAACTGTTGTATACACACAAATGCTTATAAGGAACATCTTCTAAATTATCTATCTTCTGTTTCTTAAAATGCATAAGTTTTAATCAATTATGTACTGAGCTGTATTAAGTTGCCTGAACTATCCAGCAGCTTTTTTTTTGTTTAAATCCAAAATCTTTAAAATTGCCATTTCATCTACAAAGAGATCCTGAGAATGGAAGAATTTTTTGAGGCATTGTGCTGGGTAGCAACCCTTTTCACTGAGCCGTCTTTACTGCAGAAATGTAACATTATATTCTTTCTCCTCTTTTGTTTGAACAGCATAGATTTGAAAGCTACATTTTAAGAAGCAGGAATATGTTTGTAGAAAGTCTCTTTGTTCCTAAGCATCTGCTAGTACACACACCCACCTTTTAAAACCGTTTTTCAATCTCCTAGAAGAAAACAAAAATAATTGTCCAAACCCACAAAGAAAAAAAAAGAAAGAAAAAAAAAAAAAGAAGGGAAGAAACTACCCCTCCAAACCAAAACCAAACATACCTTAAATATCTCTTTAATCATCCATGGAAACATTATGCTAGAACTCAGTGATGGGTATCTTCAAATGACAACGACAATATAAAGAGGTAAAAGACTCCTGACTTGGCCTTGAAGTCAGAAAAACTGGGTTCTTGGCTAAGCTCTGTTGCTGCTTTACTCTGATACCATGACTATTTCATCTCCCACATTTCATTCAGTTTGATTATAAGTTCATTGGCCCAGTGACAGTTCTTCCATATACAGAGTCCAGCAAGGCTCTGCACTCTGCTGAGGCCGCTGGATACTGATATAATAATCCATTACTCTTTTGAGGTCAGGTCAGTTGACCTCGTGGACCTTCCCAGCCATCAGCTCAATGAGTAATGATTGCCCTGCATCAATCAGTACCAGTTTGCAAGGGTTGTTGTTTTTTCCTTAACAGTAAAAGAGGCTAAATTCATAGTGAATGTTCTCTGCATAAAGTGATGTGACCAGCACTACACTGATCATTTTTATTGCCCGTCTCTCCAATGTACTGATGGAATCATTACATGTGCAAAACTGTTGCTGGCATTTCCCTTTGCTATCTCTGACAAGCTCTTTTGTGTCAATGCCATTGCTTTTCAGGGATGCACAACCAGTGTTCCCTTTTGTAGCAGGGATGTTTCTAACGCGCTCTTTGATGTATCCAGCGATAGTGTCACGCGTTCTGACACATCGTACCACTCAGCAATGGAAGCTACTCCTGTCTGCGCTTTTGTCCAAAGCTTTTTGACATTCTCCCTCTCGGTGCTGCTTTCAGAGTTTTTGTGTTTCAATTTTTCCCATCAGCGTTGCATTTAGTATAGATCTATTTATATATTTATTTCTGTATTTATTAATTGGTTTCCTAGATTGATATGGTGTTTTTATGCCATGGACAGATGAGAAAGGTGCTCCTGTGGCTCGCTCCTAGCCCAGCTTCCTCCCAGAAATCTGACCCTGTCCAAGAAACCGACTCACAAAGTGAGGAAGATGTTTAGAAATTAATTTTAAAGATGTTAACATGTTAAAGATTTTTTAAAGATGAACAGTCAGTCCCTCTTGTAAACAATGCACTTAGTTTACAGCTTCTCCATAAATCAAGGGTATGTCTTTCCTAGGATCTCTTTGAGGACCTGCAAAATCCTCCAGGTAATATAAGTTGTCTAAATGTCTCAGTTAGGTGGCAGAAGAGATGAGATCAAGCAATTAAAATAAAAATTCCAAGGAATCAGATTGAACACACATATAAAATTATTACATATGTGTAATGCATTCATAGCAGTTATCCCTTTGTCATATTAACATTGCACTGGGAGCTTCCATAAATCGAGAATCTCATTTAATTTTTTTTTATTTTATCAATCAATGATTTTTTTGATCAGCTTTCTGCTGAAAATGATACGCAAAAGCAATAGAAGAGAAGGAAAAGGGACGGTGAAATGATTGAGTAAAACTGTAGTTCAATTATCTGACTTATCCCCAACTGATTTCTTATGTGGCTGCAGAGCAGATAATTGTCTATTTCTTTGTCTCCAAAACTTACTACTAGCTCACTCTTTTGAGTTTGAACCAGATGAAAAATGAGATGTACTCAGGCAAACATTTCAAAAAAGAAGACTCATTGTCTGGCTCCTGGGCCACGTGCCGCAGCAGTGGGAACGATGTCACAGGTCTGCACTGCTTGCTCCATGTTCCTATGTGTTGACACTGCCAGGCAACCTGACACTAACAGCTGGCTCCTGAGGAGCCATGGATCACTGGGAAAGCCTGTGGATCTCTGTCCAGACAATGGCAGAACACTGCGTTATGTCCAATCCCCAACTGCAGAATAATTTCATGCCTTTTCCCTGATAACCTGTTAGGTCTCACATGCTGGGAGATAAGAAAACATAGATTTTTGCTCCAAGTGCCAATAACAGTGTTTTTGTGTGCCTTAAATAGTTCAGGAGAATTGATGGTTGCAGGTAGTAACAAGCAGCCCCTGAGTTTGGTGATCACTGTCCCCCAGAAAGGCTAAAGGATGTTGTGGATCTGATTGTTTGTTAAACAGATGAAGGCCATTTCACTCTCAAAGGCATAATTAGGCAGTGCACTGTGTTAAAAGAATGTCTCAGGGCATATTCACACAATGAGCATGGCACAGGGGTGCAAACTGTGGTGCCAGAGCTGACTACAACTGCAAACAATCTTTGCTGCTTCAGCTACTGAAAAGATGGAATTTATACCTCAGGCTCAGGGTTGTGCTAATGCAACTTCTTGGACACAACCAAAGGGGCAGGAGTGGCACTGTGCCAAACTGAGTGAGGCTGTATATTTTTAAAACAAAATACTGAGGACATCCTAGAAACATGGCTTAGAAAACTGCTTCACCAGAAAGTCTACCAATTTCTGAGAAACTTGCCCTACAGTTCTCCTGGAATGGTCCTCACTGACAGCTTGACTCACTGCTAAGCATCCCTCTGTGAGACTGAGCCACAAAGTATGTGAGTAAATTACAGTTCCTGATTGTGGTAATTGGTCCTTATTTCAAGCTGTAAAGATTTGTGCTATTTTCCATTTAATAGAACACCCTGATTTAAATCTGATATCGCCCAAAATATCAGGCAGATACCAGCAGACTAAGGGACATATCAGAGCTGTCTGAAGGCTACTTTAAAATGTGTGCAAATGCTGATTGCTTCTCTGAACCACCCCAGGACTTACAGGGTCTCTCCTATTAACCCTGCTCCAGGCACAGAAGGGGACAAGGAATAATTGTGCTCTGTATTTAGAAACAATCCTACTTGTGTAACTTCTGCCACTTCTCCCTCTCGTCCTTTTATCATTCACAGCATTTGCATGAACACAGGATCTTCATTTCAAAGGAGTCCATCTGCTCTGGCTGCTCATTCTCTTCCTGAAGTTATAAACCTCTATTTGCAACAACATAATCCTCTCACCACAGCAACCTGCAGTGAGGTCACAAGTGGAGGATTGTGACTTCAGGTGGGGAAATGAGCAGCAGGAGCAGATGAACTGTTAAGAAGCAGAGATCCCATTTTCATTGCAAATGTCCTTTGCAATAAAGAATGAGGCTAGGAAAAGGCAGCCAAGGGGAGGACACTGAAGCAGAAAACCATGCACACAGAAAGCATATTCAAATGCTTTAAACAGTTGCATACAGTGAACTAGCTCTTGGAAGAGCAATATCTTAAGATGTAAAACAATTAGCTATTTCTAGTCATGCTGACAATTAAAAATGAATAAAATAAAAAATTCCAACTCTTCCTTACAAATTATAACTTCTTTTCTTTTCTTCTCTTCTCTTTTCTTCTCTTTTCTCCTTTTCTCTCCTCTCCTCTCCTCTCCTCTCCTCTCCTCTCCTCTCCTCTCCTCTCCTCTCCTCTCCTCTCCCTCCTCTCCTCCTCTCCTCTTCCTCTATCCTCTCCTCTCCTCTCCTCTCCTCTCCTCTCCTCCTCTCCTCCTTCCTCTCCTCTCCTCTCCTCTCCTCTCCTCTCCTCTCCTCTCCTCTCCTCTCCTCTCCTCTCCTCTCCTCTCCTCTCCTCTCCTCTCCTCCTTTTTTTCTTTCATTTTTCCCTTTTGTTCTTTCTTCTTTTTTTTTCTTTCTTTTTTCTTTCTCCTTTTATTCTTTTTTCTTTTTTTTTTTTCACTTTCAATTTTTCTTTTTATTCCTCACTTCCCCGGTCCCCTCTTTTCCCTTTTTCTGTTCCCCTATTTCCCCTTTTCCCTTTTCTTTTTTTTTCTTTTTACTTTTCCCTCCCCCCCTCTCCCTTTCACCCTCTCCCTCTCCCTTCCCCTTATCCCTTTCCCTTTTCCTTTTTCCCTTTTTCCCTTTTTTCCCTTTTCCCCTTTTCCCCTTTTTCCCTTTTTCCTTTTCCTCTTTTTCCCTTTTTCCTTTCCCCCTTTTTTCCTTTTTCCTTTTCCCCTTTTTTCCCTTTTTTCCCCTTTTTTGCCTTTCCCCTCTTTTCCCCCTTTTCCTCTTTCCTTTCCATTTCTACTTCCATTTCCCTTTCCCGAGAAGAGCAGCTGATGGACAGCCCTAGAGAATGAAATCCCCCCAGTCGTGTATCAGCAATTTGATTAAGAGCTGCAGGAGCCCAGGCTTTTCCCTCACTCTTACACTGGGACCTGTGAGCGCATACATCCTGACAGACACCACATTGCCAAATTTTCCTGTAGGGGACCAGGCAGGAATCACTGCCTAAACTCTCAACATGAAAAGCAATAAGCAGAGATTGCTCCTGTGAACGACACAGCGCCCCAACTCCCAGGGAAATACTGAACTGCTTTTGTGTTTCACCCAAAAACAAGGGAAGATGATCCATGGCACTCAGGCACCAGAATGTGTCCCTGGAATGTTCAGTTCATCCTGCTCTGGTGTGAGGTGCAGAGCAAAGCCGTCGTCACAGTCCTGGGTGAGGCAGTCTGGAGGAGAAAGGCTGCATCAGGGAACATCCCTTTGGGAAGTGGCTCTGCCTGTTTTCACTTGGAAGACGAGGAGGAGGAGTGGGCCAGGAAACTTCTGACATTTTTTTTTCCCCCCCTGACTAGGTTGAGTACAGGAGACACAACCCCTGGTGAGGTGATACACTGCCTCTAGCTCGCCCTGCCCATTTGAGTCCTGACACACTTCCTGACAGGAGAAGGTGACATGACTGACATTCAGGGCTACAAGGTTGCTGGGCTGTAATCTCTAGTTAAAATTGAATCTTGTATATTGCTCCTTGACAGTACAGCCAGACTCCTGATAATTATTTGGAGGCTGTATTATTTGGATTTTGTTTTGCCTTTTGAAGAGAAAGGTTGGTTGGATTTATTGTTCATCACTGGTTGCAAATTAAAGGAGAGCAAACTTTTGTTTTTCATCTTCAATGACTAATTCAGCAGTCAAATCTTTGGGGTTTTTTGTTTTTGTTTTTAGGAAAAATTGTCTGTAAAGGTGGTAAGGGAGAAATTTTATGTCAACATGCTTTTCAAAAATCCACTGCCACTGAAGAAAGGACATTTTTGAGTTACCCATCGATTGTTAACTTGCTTGTTGCCATGATATAAGGAAGAGGAAAATGCTATACAGATGCCACAATCTATAACGACACGAGTAACAGGAAGATTTTAGACAGAGGGAAGGGAAGGTCAAATTCACTTAAGCAAACAGCCAAGGCAAAGAAATGGATTTAAACTTTACTTTAAGGCATGGTGTGTTATTGCATTTGGGGTTATTTCCATTGTGCGATGTGTTCTGCATATCTGTCTATCTATCTATCTATCTATCTATCTATCTATCTATCTATCTATCTATCTATCTGTCTATCTATCTATCTACCTAATCTATCTATCTATCCATCATACTTACATGATATAAAAGAAGATTTCTTATGAGAAACACATTTGATTAACACTTTAGGTGCCACAGTGCCCATCTTTGCAGGTATGAATTTTCAAGGTTTAAGAAGGAAAGAGCTTTGGCCCAAGCAGCTTGAATTCAATACTGGGACAAGTTGGGAAAATTTTTTCCATCAAACATAAGCCTGTTCAGATGTTTGAGACTATGAGGTAGAAAGGATACTAGAAACTGATGAGCCTTGATTTTGCTTGTTGTACTGTGTTTGCCCTAGTATTAGCATCTGGAACTTAACACCTCTGCAAGTGAAATCCATATTTGTTTAAGAGGTAAATAAAGAATGGTGGCTTTTTTTTTTTTTTTTTTTTTTTTTTGTCTAGAGCTTTCCACATATGCTAGAAAGGCAAGTACTGTATGTTTCAAAGCCTCTAATGATGGGCAATACACATTAAAGAGCAGGAAATACTGAGCTTAAAGAGCAGCCTGAAGTCCTAGAAACATCCACAGAGATAGATTTGATCCCTTTATGACCCGTCAGTGAGTTAAATGAGAAATAAAGGAAGGAGGAATGACTCATTAGAGAAGCCACCATGAAAAGAAGCCTACTTTTATTATAAAATATCCATATGAAGCTTGTAAAAGCATTAGCTCAAATACATGGAAGTTCCAAATAAATGATTAAGAAGGAATGTGAAAAACTTTTTTCTTGGTCCCAATATTTAAAAAATAACAAAAAAAACCCCCAAAACAAAAAAGGCAGCTCAAATAGGTATGAAGGCCCATGAACAAAAAATGAAACTCAAAATATCAGTTGTCTTGCCATGACTAAACAAGAAATACATCACATAAATACTTCTCAAGATCTTCCCTCTTGTCTTGTGCCCTTGCAGAAAATGTCTTTCTTATAGCTACTTTTCTTATTAACTTTAAAATAAAGAACCTTTATCTTTGGAGAATCTTTTCTTCCTGTCTTAAAACCTGCATTGCTTTGCGATATAAATCTGATATGTTTAGAAATGGAAATGAAAAAGCATTGTCCAGGTGTCAGAAAACTGTGTCTGATGTCCTGGTACCTGGAAAAGAACCCCAAGCCATGGATGGTTTTTTAATCTATTCCTCTTTTTCTTTTTTTTTTTTTTTTAATGACAATGAGGTGGCCTTTCCAAGGCAAATTTTCTTTGTTTTGTCTGTAGAGGCTTGTTCTTTTTTTTCTCATATATATACAGCAATTAAATCAGTATTGATAGTGACATTTGAATGCTGTATCCCTTTTCCTCAGCTGGACCTGCGCTGTCATTTCTTCCTGTGGATATTTTCACAGCAAACTGCTGAAAGCCCTGTAAACATTCACATTTTCTTTGACACTGAGTCTGCAAGACTCATGAACACACATGAACATTCTTCTTTTATAATGAAGCTAGTTTGTTCACTCAACAGCAGTGCATTACCAAAATCAACATAATCTGAGGCACAAAGCAATAACTTAGCAAGACATTTTCTTCTGTCTTGGAAGGAATTTTTTTTGTTTGTTTTTTTCCCTTTTATTTTTGCATGGAAACTTCTAAGTAATTGATTTCTTGTTTCTTTAGTGTCTGTTCCATGAGTATAAATGAATGTCAGTACATACTATAAAATTTTATGCCCAACAGTACACAGACACCTTTTGCATGCATGGAAAAAGCACCTTCTACCCACACACACAAAAAATGTAATTCATTGTGCTCAGAATTATTGCTTGAAACCCAGGAATGTTTCACAAGTAGAAATAGACAGTGTTTTTCTAATAACGTATCAAAACATGAAAATAAGCACATGAAGTTGATCTAGAAACACAATTACAAGAGTTAGGTTCATAGTTTCATTTTCTGTCCAAAAGTGGTTATGTGTTTTTGAAAATCCCATTAGGTGCCTTCCTGCACCTTTGCAAACTAAACACAGCTTTAAATCTGACTGTCAAGCCTTCTTACAGGAATCTGGAAAATTTCCATTTTGTAATTACTTCCACTCCAACCCATGAAAGTCCCTAAATTTGCCATGGACACAGATTAAACAAATTTCAGGTTTTATGTCATACTTAGGTGACACTTCAAGAAAAAATAAAAAAGGAATTCTTTTGTTGGGAGGAAACAAACAACAAACAAACAGATAGACAAACAAAAACCCACAAAGCAAACAAACACCACATACAACAAAAAATAAAAATTAAATTAAGGTTTAAGTGAAAATGTTTCTTATAAATGCATATTTATCTATTCATCCACCTCTTAATAATCTCCTTTCAACTACCTGATGCAGTGACAATAAAATATTCAGGTCATAACTTTTATAAAATGGAATAATAAAGGAAGTGAGAATGCACTCCTTGGTCCTTTAAAGGAGGAGAAACCATGCAAATTCAGCTGTTAGGAGAAAAGAGAAAACCAGTGCTGATATCCAAATTTTATTAATGCCTCATGTTCAGTAAAATCTTCAGTCAGAGCTCATCTCTTGTCAGAAAGCCCAACAACATGCCACAAAGCTGTGGGAAACCAAGCATCACATACTCCTTCACCAGGGGATGATATGTTTTTCCTTTGTTTAAGGTTGTTCAGGATTGTTTCCAGATGTTTTCTGAGCAGACAGGGCAATTATAATCAATGTTCTTTCTCCTCTGCTTCTGTTCTGTAGAAGAAAGTTCTGCAAGGGTCCTATTGAGTAGTAATGTTTAAAAACCATAATTGCCAAAAAAATCTCATCTTTCTTGATTTCCAGAGCAAATCAGTATTTTTCTATGCAAACTTCTTTCCATATTAATTCACTGGCTGTGATCCTAGCTCTGCTGGTGTCAATGAAAACAATTTATTGTTTGGGACTCAGCTTACCTGTCGTGGGAAGTGGGAAATTTCTTCAGGACAGAGGTAGATCAGGGCTGATCTTAGAGGAAGCTGGACAGAGATCTTACAAAATCCCCCTTCATGCCACCAACTGGGCAGGAGACTTTTCAAAGAGTTGCTAGATTAATTAACATTCAATGAATTCCATTGATGGCTTTTTAATCTATTCCTCTGAAATATTTTGATTCTTAAATCATTATGACTGTGAGTTAGGATAAATATGGCACCTAACTCTACTCCCAGGTGAATAAACTGTAAATCATGGTGCATCTGGATGAGTTTTTGTTGTTATTGTTTCCTTTTCATATGCAGCTCAGTGTGCCTTTGAAGAACATCAATAGATTTCTTTGATTCTGAAGCAGCAGTACTAAAATATTCAATAGATTATTGAATAGGATGGGTGTTAGGGAAAGATTTGTCAACAGCAGCCTCAAGCAAAATGCAAAGATCATGGCACCAGTTTTCAAGAGATTTTGTCTATCTGCTTCTAAGACTAAAATTAGACTTTTGCATATCAGTATGAATTTGAGCTGTCTGTTAATCTCAGAAATGTAACAAAAAAATCAACCACCACAACTATGACTCTCCTTTCCATAATTTTTCAATGTTAAATCTTTCAAAACTATGTTTATTCTTGCTAGGCACTGTCAGATCCAGGACTTGTCATTGCAAGTCTGTTCAAATGTTCTTTATTGTCAGTCACACAGATACTTCTCAAAACAAATTTGCACATACGCAAACACATGTGAAGTACTTATCTTCATTTGTTCACCAGATTTTACCAAAGGTTTTGTCAGAGGAGGAAGAAAAAGCCCCAAAACTATGCTTTTCACCTCCTCCTGTTTTAACACACTGGAGTGACAAAAGCTTTCCTGACCTCAAAGGACTCTTCGCTTGTTTTGAAAGGGATAATTTTTTCAGCCTGTTTTACTTAAGCTTCTTTTTAGTTATTTGCAACTTCACAATCCCATTCACAAACTGTTGCCATGGTAAATAATTATATCACAGATGAATTGTGTATGCTCCCACTTCATGGCTGGAAGAGAAATTGTAAAAGGAGAGGTGAGAATGAGAGAGGGGAAAAAATCAAAATCCTTTAAAATTACAGGGGAGAGAGTTGAGAAATGATTACCTCCTCGTTAACATAATTAACTCCATGAATTATAAATTGGTATTAGAACTTCTGACAAAAGGAGTAATTATATTTACTCATGTAAAATTAAACAATACCAAAAAAATTAATGGGATTCACCAGAAGCTCTGTTAATATTATCATAAAATTCAGAGATCCAAATAGCTCAGATTTAGAAGTGATTTAAGCAGCATAAACTTTAGTGCTTCTTAGATTTGAATAGAGTGAACATGTTTCCTCAGTGTTTTATAATCAAACAGTGGCATAAAGCACATAAACCCTCTAATTCTTCAGAAAAGGGAGTACTAATATACAGAGGCAGCTGCATTCTTCCTAGAAGGGACTGCTCAGAGACAGCTTTGTTTTTGCAGTGAATTTTTATGCACACACATCCATACACACACACTAAACTCTGTTACGCACATACTTCTCATGAGAACAATAAATCCTGCAGTTGGTCTCTGTACATTGGGAGAGCAAGAATACAGCAGATGAAGATGAAAGGAAGCCTAATCTGTTGGTTTGCCTTTGGTATTACCACTCCCATGTTTCCTTCTGTATAATGCACACCAAACTCACCATAGGATCCACTTCAGAACAGGATGCTTCTTGCTTAAATTTAGATATACTTAGCTGAAGTCTGATGTGATTAGCTGGGCTTCTTCTGGAATCAGTATAGACTGACAGCTCAAAATCATTATTTGAAATGAACTCTGTTGCAGATGGGATTGATTGTTTTTGGAGATGTCCTCCTTGTTTTTCTCTCAATTTAAAGGACATTTTTGGTGTTTTTTTTTTTTTAATTTCTAAACTCCAATCTAATTTTCCTACCTTGTCTCTATATTGCAAATATCTATTAGTGCTTTATTTTAATTTTATTTTCGACTGCCTAAACAGTCTTCGCAATAACTATCCCAATAATTTAATGCTTCTCATTTGCTACCTGGGTCTGTCTGTCAGTATATCTATCTATCTATCTATCTATCTATCTATCTATCTATCTATCTATCTATCTATCTACCTACCTATCTATCTGTTTGTTTGTTTGTTTGTTTTCCACTGTTACCCTTGTTTCTCTCCAAGCAGGAAGCACTCCTGCAAGCCTACACACTCTGTGATGCATCTCGTTTGTGGAGTTTCCACCACAGGTCAGTAAAATAGGAATAGCACAGTGGAGCTGAGGAGTTTGGTGCACTGACAGAAAACCGGTGTGACTGGCTCCATGCAAGGGCAGTAAATGGCAGATATGGTGCCACATGCTGGTGTTTAGGCAGTTGCCCATTTTTATTGTCCCTGGGCACAGCATTTACCCTGCTTCCAAAGCTTTTCTCTAATTCCAACATAGAGGCACCCATAGCACCTTTAGTTGATAAGCCCAGATATTTTCCACCTCGCATGAACGTTCAGCATGGAAGCTGTGTACACACCCCACCCCACACACTTCCTACAAAAAAAATTACACTTGTGGACCACATTTAAATTTCAACAGATTTTTGTATCCTGTATTTTTGTATCCTGTCTGTCATTCCCCACCTTGATCAGACACATAGAAAAGAGAAGTCATTTCACCCAAGACATGTCTGCATTTAGTATTTCACCCAGGGCATTAATTTCAATTTTTATGTTTCTACACTATTTTTCCACCCTGCTCTCTCTTTCTGTCTCACAACTTTGTATATGACAAAAGCCTTACCTGCCAACTGTTGGGGAAAAAATGTGATTTCTATTGAATAGTGCACTTTGGAATGAAAGAAAACACTGTATAAACGAGGCTGAGGAACTCATTCACCTGTGCCTATATTACTGTGAAATCAATTATGCAGGGCTCTTTCGAAAGTTACTGATTGTAGCAAATTGAATGGCCTCCATTTCAGCATAATTTGGAGAGGTTGATGTAATCAGAGACCTTACACCATGGTGAGATACAAGATTCGTGATATTCAGATGGGAAAAGGGCTACAATGGTTAAGCTTATTCTGTACTCTCTGCTTACTGGCTGTAATGCTTTCATAAGTACAAATGGAATTGTTTTGATGAAGGCAGAGATGGTTCTAAGGGGCAGGAAAGGGGGAGAAAAAGAGAGAGAAGAGGAGAAAAAAAAAAGAAGCCAACAAACCTCTATCAGGTTGTTTGAAATCAAGGTACTGTACTGTTAAGTGAGGCAGCAGTGAAATCTAATCCTGAGTATAATTGGTTGCAAATGAAACACTTTAATATCAAATCTTGAGTTGTGCCCTGGAGCTGCAGTTCAGGTTTGCATGAGTTACGTGTAAGTGGAGCTAAAATGTGTCTTTTTTTCCTTTCTTTCTTTTTTTTCCTTTTGCAAAGGTACATTCTGTTTCAATCTGTTGTAAATTTGTGGGGCAAAGTAATTGCTCCTCAGCTTATAAAGCCAAGATATTCTGTCTTGAGATGTTCTGTACCTTGAAAAATAATAACATAGAAATAAGCAAAGAAAAAACCTGATTCAATAACAACAAAAAAAAGCAGATTCCCAACAAAATCCATCTCACAATGTCAGCCTGCCACTCTGTGTTCTTTTATGTGAAGATGTTTATTAAACTTATCATTATATTATATAATGGCATTTTATTTGTATTATCAATCTTTTGGAAAACACAGAAAGTGAAAGAAAACCTGAAAGGGAACAATATTAGCACTTTGACTTTCTAATTTCTTCATGTTCCAGAAAACTTCACAGAACAAATATGGAGATAAACTTCAGAATTTAGATTTATGTCTCTATGTAAAATGAAATTATTCCAATTATAGCCTTGGTGTGCTTTTTTGGGGTTTTTTTTTTGGTTTTTTTTTGGTTTTTTTTTTGTTTTTTTTTAATTTTTGTTTCTTTTTTGTTGTTGTTTAGGTTTTTTTGAGAGGAAAAGTAAGTGCTCATTCTTGCAGTAAAATCTTCAGTGAAGAGTTGAAATCACTTTGTACTGCATTCAGGACACTGAAGCGGGGATCCCACAGTGTCTCTTTTCACTTTAGAGGATGTGATCTCTGCCTTTGCTGTCCCAGCTTGTAAATTAAAATAAATAACTCTTCCTTCATCTGGATTAATTATCCGCATTTCCTTTTTTTTTTTTTTTAACATAGGAATTAGACCATAAAATTTTCATGCAAAATATCAAGCACATTGTGACACATGCCTTTCCTTGTTTTTCCGCCCATATTCAATACTGTTGATAAGTGAAACTCTCATTTCTAGATGTTCAGAATTAAGCAGCTTTTCAGTTTTTCAGACTTATTAGAATTTGAGTATAGAAGCAGTAAAATTTTCATAGACAATAATGCAGTATCAACTTTAGCATATTTTTCAGCTTTTTCCCTATGCTTATGCTCATTTCTAAAGAAAGTAAAAGCAAGCAGTCAAGGTTAAACATAATAATTTTAAAAAGAATATTTTTTAAAAAGTTGTCTGTAAACCATCAACCCCCATCTCACAGATTTATGTTGCTTTAGAATTTCTTGGCTCTCTACAGTGGCACAAAATTTCAACTGCTCTGACTTTAGTACACAACGACTCTTTTCTAATAACCAAGGGGTAACACAGTTCATGAATGATGAAGTACTGGAATCCAGGAACCTGACCCAGAAAGGCTCAGTAAATAAATTCCAAGTGACCAGAAGATCATACTATTTACTATAGGTTCCATATTGACTTGGTTACATTTACCATAAGCCATAACAGAACTCTTTACATTCATTTTCATACCTACAGCAAAAGGAAAATTGACTTCTTTCAGGAAAATTTCAGATTCTTTCTTTGCATGATAAATTTGCTCTGTGGTACCGGTGGTTGCAGAGCCTTACAAGGGATAAAATATTGAGAAATCTGAACTGTGTATATTTAATACAGCATGCACTCCTGACTGTAAATTTCATGCAAGATGTAAAAGAGTTAAAGCATGGAATCATTATGTATTCTTGACTGAGATTCTTTTCAAAGGTAACTAAAGGTTATCAGGCTGATACCATTTGAGAGCTTGACAGAAAAGAGCCACAGCATCCTCTATATTCTTTATATGTGGAAACCACAGGACTTAATCTGTTATTTACTCAGATTAAAAAATCTGTTATTTACCCTTCACATTTAAAATTATAAAACTGTAGATATTTACTCCCAAGAGGTTATTCCTGGAAACTATTCCAATCCTATGCATGAAGTTCTCTAAAACACCCCGTGTCACCATATGCTCAACCAGAAGCTTGCTGCCACAATGGTATTTCAGTAGCATAATAGAAAATTTATTAAAATAAATATAGAATTTATTCAAATGAAGAATACCCAGAGAAGCATCTGAAGCAAACTCCTTAATTTCTAAGGACATTGACATGGAAATTGTGTTATTCTGTTTGAGAGCTTAAGAAGCACTTCTATGTTCAAAGTAATATGCACTACACAAGTTGATCAAATAACACATGTTTTGCCTATTTCTAAAAGCACTGCTTTGAAGCTCTCTTTCTGTCTCCATAGCTAAACAGCTAAATTCTTTTCCAAATATCCCAAAAAACCAGTCTGCTTTATTTTGCTTTTCTATTTCCTTCACTAAAAAGACAAAAACCAGAAAGCTGCCTGCATCTTTCAGTTACAACTTGTTCTTCAAATTCGCCCCTGGTGCTTATTGCATGTGACTGAAAGAGAAAAGGAAAAGGTTACAGCCTCACTCAACAATTACATACAACATACACAATTGAATGGCAGCTGGACAATGAACCAACTACAATACAGGATTCCTATTACCTTCTTCAGCCCATAAACCTGGAGTAGGTCACACAGTTCACAAGAGGAGCAACAGCTAAGACACCCATCCCTACTGGCTGAAAGGTTTCTTGGAAGAAGATTCTCATTTACCTGGATTTCACTCTGCTGTTAGTGTGAAAGGAGAGAAAGGAGATGGAGTGACAGAGGAGGAAAAGGGAAAAAAAAAGAATAAAATCCTGCTTTAAAATTTTACAAGGGAGGAAATAAATATAAAACAAGGGGAAAAAATACAGTCTAACCCAAAGAGAAGCATGTCTCTTGAAATAAATATCTCCCAAGCTCATAAACAGTGAGGCCAATGGTCATGAACATAGCAGATGTTTATTGCCTCTTACACCCTCTGCTACTTTGGGATAATCACTTAAATATCACCAAA
Organism: Diglossa brunneiventris; assembly: GCA_019023105.1. Lineage (NCBI taxonomy): Eukaryota > Metazoa > Chordata > Aves > Passeriformes > Thraupidae > Diglossa > Diglossa brunneiventris. The sequence continues at coordinate 61,497,539 of CM032382.1, forward strand.
TCCAGTTTGAATTTAAATTAGCTTCATATTTTCTTTCATGATTATTTCATTAAAAAAAATCATATGATTAGCCAATTAAACAGAGACGGGAGAAGCAAAAAAAGAAAAGAAAAGAAAAGAAAAAGGAAAAAAAACAGTAGGAGAGCAATAGCCTTTAATATTTTCAATTAAGATGCAGTGCCACCAATAAAAGAGGCTTACATTTTCATTTTATGGGTACCTATGGAGAGCATTAAGACACAAATGACTCAGAGCAAGGTAATCATTTCAAAAATATATTGTAGTGGAGGACTGTAAACAGTGCAGTGTATTAGCTTAGATGGCATGTGATGAAAATATCAAGTTTCCAGAAGTGCATTCGGCATTGGTTTTAATATTTCTTTGGGCACGCATTTGCAATGCATGTCTTCTTTTATGGGAGCAGAGGCAATGTCCTTATGGAGAGCAAAGTTCACTGCTGTGGTGGAGGCTGCTCCTTGAGCTGTGCTCGCGGGTCATGCTGGCTTTTTTAACTCTACCCAAACATAACAGGCTGAGGCACCAAGCTGTGGAAGAATCAGAATCCCATGAAATCACTTTAGGCTTGTCTAATTGACCCAGGGACAAAGGGGGTGTGGTGGGTTGACCCTGGCTGGATGCCAGGTGCACACGAAAGTTATTCTGTCCCTCCCCTCCTCAGCTGGACAGGGTAGAGAAAATATAACAAAAGGTTTGTGGTTCAAGGTAAGGAGAGGGAGAGGTGACTCACCAGTTACTGTCTCAGGCAAAATGGACTCAGCTTGGAGAAATTAATTTAATTTATTGCCTGCCAAATAAGAGTAGAATAGGAAATAAACCCCCCTGAAAATTAAATATAATTTCCCCCACCTGTTTCTCCTTCCCAAACTCAATTTCACTCCTGATTTTCTCAACCTCCTCCCACCCAGCACTGTAGGGGCATGAGGAATTTGACCATGGTCAGTTCCTCACATGTTGTTTTTGCTGCTTCTTCCTCCACCTGTGCTGAACTCCTCACCCTCTCCTCCTGCTCCAGTATGGGGTCCCTCCCATGGGAGACAGTCCTGCCTGAGCTGCTCCAGCATGGGTCCTTCCCACAGGGTCAGTCCTTCAGGAAAAGGATTTCATTCCAGTGTGGGTCCCCCACAGGTCCTGCCAGGACCCTGCTCCAGCAGAGGCTTCCCATGGGGTCACAGCCTCCTTTGGGCATCCCCTGCTCCAGCCCGGGCTCCCCAGGGGCTGCAGGTGGATCTCTGCTCCCCCGTGCCCTCCCTGGGCTGCAGGGGCACAGCTGCCTCACCCTGGGCTGCTCCAGGGGCTGCAGGGGAATCTGAGCTCCAGGGCCTGGAGCAGCTCCTGCCCCTCCTGCTGCACTGCCCTGAGAGTCTGCAGGGATGCTCCTTGCGTGTGGTCTCATTCTTAAGCTGGCTGATGTACAGCAGTGTCTGCTCTTCTTCTTCCCCTTCTTAAATACATTAGAGTAGAAATCCTGCCACTGTCTCTGATTTTGTTGGCCTTGGCCAGTGTTGGGTACACCCTGGGGGTGGCATTGGCTCCATGTGGGTCAGTGGAACCTTCCAGCAGCTTCTCACAGAAGCCACCCCTGCAGCCCCACCACTGCTTACCATGCAAAGTAAAGACAGGGAGAAATCACAGGTTTGTCAGGAAAATGTCAGGTAGGAGCTGCTATTACTGCCCAAACACAATTCAAGGAAGGCAGGATGCATTTGTCAGAAATCCTTCCATCCCTAATGCACAGACAGCAGGACCTCCATTAGCTTCATTGTGGAAACATCTAGGAGAGCATATCAGGGACAAAAGAACCATCTTTTAGTTTTGGCAAGAAATAATCACTTCCAGTAATCTCCATGAATATATTTGCTGTTTATGAAGGTCCTCTTCAGGGTTGTTTTTGGCTTTTGGGTTGTTTTTTTTTTTAACTTAAAATAGGGAAAAAATCTTAGGGCAGTACTTATATTGTCTTTCTCTGACTCTCTTTTCATCTTATCCCCCTTCGGTTTTTTTTCTTTCCCCCTCTCCCCTCTCCTTATTTTTCCCCTCAGATAGAAGAGTTTTCAAAATACAAACATAATTAGATCTGTTTGTTTAATACTGAAATAAATGATCATCCACTGTCCTGTCTTCGTTACTTGTAATTTCTCCATGACGTAGTTCCAAGTAGCATTCGTGTCAGAAGGGGTTTTACCTTGATTCTGACAGGCCTTTTGCTTCATCTTGTCAGTCTTCTCTTTTTAAATTAAAATACTAAAACAGATGTACAGTGATACCTAGGATGGTATTTTTGGGTGACTCCACCTTCTAAATTCCATCTGTGGACTAGTGCCCATGAGTTGTTTATTCAACATTGTCCTTCCTTTCAAAACGAGCCCAAAAGGAAGGATGTCTCTAAATATAAATGAAACTTAGCATCTGACAGATTAAGCTCATCATAGTTCTTTCGCTATTTTCCCAAGAAGATCACATTTATGACCAGCATTTCTGAAATGAAAATATTTGAGCTGGGGATCAAATTTTGCTGGAGTTATTTTACTGAACAGTGAAATGTCATCTTTTCAATATAATGAGTAGAAATTGCATGATTTTGTATCAAAAGGGAGTTGTCATGATGAGAGTGGAATGACAGTGGAGAACTTCGAAATCTCTGGAGTCACTCTGGCAGATTGGATGTTTTTCAGCATTCTATAATGTAGAGCATTATAGAATAGCAGTATTTATGTATTTTACGCCTCCTAAGAAAAGAATTTGCTAATTTCCTCTACTCTGGTGATTATTAATGATTAGTTGGTCAGGCTGACCACAGATGTGTGTTGCCATAGTCTGTAGAGACATTGGCAAGGGACACAATGGAAGGATAGGTGTTACAGGGGGTTAACACTGTGCTGTCAAAATGGTTGCATCATTCAGCTGCAGATGTGAGTTCTTAATAACAGTTTTGGATGCTCTATAATATTAAAATTTGCAGGAATGGTTTAGTTTTTTATTCAAGTGAAAATCAAGTCCTTTCTGGCTTTTATAGTGATAAATTTAGCTGTAGAAAATGTGAGTGATGCTATGGGAAAAGCTGACCTCAGACCTTCAAAATGGTGGAAAACCCATGAGCAGAGAGGTTGACCATATGATTTTCCTGTGTAGTCAGCCTCAAAGTATGTGGCAACCTTTCACATCAATGCTCCTATTGTTCAAGCTGAAAGAAGATTTTGAATCTTTATTGAAATGGAACACGACACACATAATTCTTGGACAGATTGTTTGAGGGAAGAATGCAATGGTCAATGCAATAGTAGCAAAACATTGCATATAGCAGGCAATAAGGGGAATATTCTCCAATTTTTACTCTGAGGTCAGTTAAACACCACCAGCTGTGAATTTATTTGTTTTTGAGTAAATGCGCAAGGCACAGGGTAAAGTTAGAGGAGCAGTGACAAAGGCACATATGTCAAAGACATAATTCAGAAACAGGCACTGGATATAATTGCTCAGTGGCATATGCATTGTTTCAGACAGGGAATGAAAACAAAGAAGAGACATTAATCAGAATGATAATCAGTCAATGATGCAATAATGGTGATCTAGCTGTACTTAGTTTGAACACCTCATGTCCAGGAAAATATCCAGGTAGTCACCATTTCATACTGACTATATAATGAAAAATGAGAGTAATGATTCAGGTTTGGCAGCCACAGGGTTCTCCTGTGCTGAGAAACTAATAAATGGACACTAAATCTTGATATACATATCACATTGGGACTGTCAGAGCATAATCTTCTCCAGAAAAGTTTCCTTGATAATTCAGTGCACCACAGTTTACTCTTCCCACTTGACTAGCACTTTAATAGCATTAAAAATACTTCTTACTACATTAAAACTTCCTGTGGATATTATATTTCTGACACACTCAAATAGCATTTATTTTCAATAGGAGAGGATGTTTTAACCAAGAGGGGCCAGACATTATTTTGTGCAGTGTTTTTTGTACTATAGGGACACAGTGTTGTCCCTTATGAACTCCTAGCATTTAGATTTTGGCACAAGTGTGTTGCCAGTTGGCTTGAACATGGGTAGAAGTTTTTTTATTCTCTCCACCTCTTTTACATATTGAACAAGAAGTGTTATTAGTTGCTTTTGCTATTGATGAGAATTTAATTATTTCCCTATTCCTCTATGATGAAAGGAAGCAGGGCAGTCATTGCAACTACAGAGAGTACTTCTCTTTTGGAAACCTCACCTACCAGAAGATAGATATAATATGTTAACTTTCTCTAAAATATTTTGTAATAACTTCAAATATTTTCTACCATAATGGCAAACACAAAGCTGAAAAGTAATGCTTACTCAGGTAGCCATAAATGAAAACACCCATTTACAAGTCAACTTACACACAAACAGTTTTGAGAACATTTAAGAAGCTACCTCTCTAAGGAAAAACATTTAAGAAGCACTCTCTAAGGAAAAGCTTATTATCTCTGGGGCATCTTTATAAATATTTGGGTTTAAGGTTGTGGGATTTTTTTTTCTTTTGTTTCTGTTGCTGTTAATTTAGTTTTAGTTTGGATTAGTTGTTCAATTGGTTGTTTTTGTGAAAGTGAAAAGGTATACCAAAAGTCATGAGGAGGCAAGTTTCTTGCACCTCACAGAAAATATAATTGCTATATCCCATCTCTACCACAACATCTGGATGTGTGCATTCTTACGCAAAGAGACAGTTGAAAGTTCAGTCATTTCCCAGACTTTTGTTGTCTAACCCATTCTGGAATGATAGAGCTCAGACTCCTGATTTAAGTGAAGTTTATGTTGTACCATATGGTAGTGTGAAGAAATCTCAATCAAGAACTATTATGTGTTTCCCTTGAAAACCTAAATGAAAACAGAGAATTTCCAAATGAAAAGTGTCAGGCTTTGCAATCAACAAGGTGTAAACCACATGAATGGAAATTACTATTCAGGCAATAGTTCATGCTGAAGGGAAAAAATAATGTAAAAATATAAATATTTTCAAGGGGACACATGAATATATCATCAGACATTTAGTGCTGATAAAATATCGGATGGATTTTGTGATGGGGCTTTCTGGAACCACTGAAGGCATTTCTCCCTCTGAAGATTTGAAAAGGCATACTGTAAAGGTCTTTCCAGGAAGGATGGTGTTACCTATTGAAACATGGGACCTGAGAAGGTATTAAGGGAAGGGAGATTTCAGATTTATCTACTGTAATTTCCAACTTTACTGCTGCACCACTCCTTACTTATGGTCATACATGTTCTTGTGTCTCCTGGGCCTACAGTTCTACTCCTGCCATGTGCTGTGTGCTCCTCTCTTTGTAATAATGCCACTGATGCATCCCACATCCTCTCAGGACCTGTATCACTGCTGTGAGGGATCCATATCTGCTTGCTCTTAATAAACAGATACTAGGGTTTTGTTCAGGGATTTTATTTTTTCTTCTGGTTGGTTGGTTGATTGGGTTTTTGGGGTTTTTTTTTGCAAACCCCTCAAGATAATTCCAAAAACATGGTATAACATGAAAGTAATTTCCTTTAAATTCTGGTTTCTTCTTCCCAAGTCCCTACCTTGGAACATGTCTTTTTCTTCTTTATATTCCTTTTTTCCTCTTTATATTCATCCACCACTTAAATACTTTGTGAGAGAATGAAGCCAACTTTTTGTCCATTTGATTCCTTGGCTTGCCCAGCTGCTTAAGGATGTCTTCTTTACTTGGCATTTTTCATTGCAGACAGAATATGCTGTTACCCACATACAAGCATGGCATCTTTGTCTCTGAAGCAATGGCACTTAAACTCCAGGAAATTTTAATAGAATGGTTCACATTCAGACTCTCACTCCTCTCTAAATACTTACTGTGAATGAGCTTTCTCTTTCCTGCTGCTTTGAAATGAACAATTAAAGTGAGTTCCACCTTGAGTAAGCCTGGAAGCGCATTGGCATTTCTGGGCTTGGAGGAGGATGTGTCATGTGTTGTCACCATTTGGTTTCTCACAATATGACAGTATTTGTCCTATGTTAAAATCATAGAAGAGGAAAAAAAAAGTAAAATAAGAAAAAGAAAAAAAAAATTGCTGAAAACAATCAGAGCTTACAGAATGTTTTAACCATTTACTACCAGCCTAGAATTGAAACCTTTACCATTAAGGTGCTTCATCCAACAACGGGGCAAATTTTACCACAGCTGAAACCTGTGAGATTTCTTCATATTTTTACACATCACTTAACTCTTCTCCCATTTCTCTCCCTGCCTAAAGTCCAGCAGCTACTCCTATCTACACTTCCTGATGCAAAACCTATCAAAGACAATGGAAACGGTCATATTAACTTTGCTGGGCTTTTGTCCAGGTCCTGAGCCATATGAAGCTTGAACCAACCTTGACCTGGGCGGAGATAAAACAAGTCACCTCCGACATTGTATCAGTAGTTTCCTACAATCCATCAGTAAGATGTGTCACATATGCAGCATGAGTGAGTCCACCTGCCAAGAGTGATACTTTTGCTCCACTGGCTCATGGCCAGTCGGTTAGTCATGCTATTTTCCCTGCATGGTAAGAGAAGTTATGCATATTAGGCATTTTTTTGCTCCTATTTAAAAATGACAGCCTGGGATCTAACTGCGCATTAACTGCTCATAAAGTTCTGCAAATTCGTCTCCTTCCTTTTGTGATTAGCACATTAATGATCTTCAGATGGTTCAGTGCAATGCTGCAGAAAGTTTGGATGACTAACAGACCTTTCTATTGTCACTGCTGGTGAATGTTTAAATAAAGGTGATGCAATTAAGAAATATTCATACAAATCGTAGGGGGAAATGAATTGTGGTTTTGAGTTAAATGGGAAAGCATTAATACAATCCTCACAGCAAAATGTCCTTGCATCTTTACTACACTCAGGTCATAAGTATGCATCTTAGCTACTATAGAGCTCTGATTCACCTTAAGGAGTCAAGTGAAAAGTGTCCTAAAACTGATAAAGAATTCACAGATTATATATCACATATGCGATTAAAAATGATCACAATCAGTTAATCATAGTAATAGCAATTGGGAAATTTTGCCTAGGCTTTGCCATCTACACAGCTGTTATTGAAAGATGTTTTTGCATAATGCCATCAATATAAGGTATTAAATACAAATATTTTCAAGATTAATTATTTTTCCCTGTCAATTTTCCTTTGTCAAAATTATAAAAGTCAGAATCTAAAAAATACCCCTGAAAATATACTGCCCTTACTACAGCTATAATAAAACTAGTAAAATTAATCAATTTGTGTCTTTCAGCTATTCTAAATCTTTCTGTATCATTAACAATATTTTTAACACAAATTCTTTTTGTGGTTTCTGTAAAAAAGTCTATGTTTAGGAGACACAAACTAAGTATCCTTTGAAAGCTGATTTTTAAAATGGTTTTGCATAGAGAGTTGTGTACCCCTGACAAAGAAAATTTTGACTTTGAAAAATAAGCATATTGAATATGAGTAAAGGAAATGGAAGTAGAGAGCCACAAAACTCAAACTGTTGTACCAGAGGATTCCTAACCATGGTTACTAAGCAATGCTAAGATTAGACCTGAGCCAAAAATCTTGCAGGGATAAACAGAAGTTTCAGTTAGTGATTATCTATTCAGTAGTCTAGTTTGTTTGTATGTTTGTTTGGGTTTGTTTCTTTTTTTTTAAATCTGTACTATGTTAGTGTTATAGAAGACCAGTGAATGCATTCTATAATTTTAATTACTTCACACTGTTTCCCACAGCAAGCAGACACTGCACTCAGTATTGGTGAGAGACTAAAAATTGGGGTCTAGGAGCTGCTGTTGTCTTACTCCATGCTGTTCATCTCTGAGACAGTGCCTAACAAATCTCTAATGGGGGCATACAGACCTTACAATCATTAGGATTCCCTTAGAGTGGAAATCACCACATTAAACAAATAATTATTACCAAGAAAATCTTTACCAATTATTACGAATTTACCTATGACTTTCTTGGTTCATGTCAGACTGAACATTGCAGGTCTGGCAGCTGAATGATCCTGAAGAGCTTTGAAGAAGTATTTCATCAGATCTTTCTGATACACACAGCACAGATGGTTATGCTGATTTATTTATTTATTCCCCTCCAAAATATGAATTAGCTTTTTGCTTTAATCAAGTAGTCTCTGTGTTTGTACTCAGATCAGCATATATTTTAGGCCACATCTAACAAATGGTTCACAGAGCAGTAATTGTGCTTCACAGCTTCTACTTCCATCTTATTCTTATTGGTCATACAGGCATCGTTTCACAAGGTTAATTGATGAGACCAAGCTCAGAAATGAGGGATCAGAAGCAGAATGACTCTGTGAGATTTATGGACAACAAAAGATTAACATAAGCAGTTCTGAGATGGGGAATGTAAAATAGTGTTTAATTGTGTGTGTGTGTGTGGAGTGGGGAGAGGGGGGGACCAACAGCTAAATCATCAGAACTTTTTATGATCTCCACAGAAATTCCAAAGCTCTTACAGCTTCTGTGATCTAGGTTCACAAGTCACAGAGGATGCAAGATGTGGAAGGGATGTGCCTGTAATCAGGGTGGGATCACTTTATTTTCAGTGCTTCTTTTGACTTCCATTGTTTTTTCCAGTAATGTTTTGAATCAAGGAGTGGAATATCTGTGTCGTATGCAGAAAGGGTCTTGTATTTTCATCTAGGACTTTTTCATCAGCCAAAGACTGTGAGAAATTCGTGGTGTCCAAGGTCCAGCTTAGTGTATGCATGGGGATGTACTCCAGTGCATTTCCTTGAATGGGGGCTGTTGGCCATGAGGAACAGGAGGAAGCTGACAACACAATGAGTGTTCAAAGAATTAAGAGTTTCTAGGAAGCAGCACATTCCCTGTGTAAGTGCTGCACAGTTGATAAATGGATTGGCAGAAAGCTTGGCACATCTGTAAAGCCTTTGGTCTTACAGCACCTGTGTGTGCAATCTTGTAGTGTTTGTTTGCTGAAGATAGGTGCCTTCAAGGTGCATCTGCATTGTGCAAGCTTCATAAAATTGATTAGGGTGTCCACAGTGATGTTTTGGCCAGCACTGCAGGTATCCAATAGCCAGTTCAAAACAATTACTCTGTCAGAACAAAGTCTTCATTTTTTTGTTTGTGTATTTGTTTGCTTGTTTGTACATTTTCTCCTCCATGGAAATATGGCTGGGAAATTCAGTCAAATGGTAGCCTTACTTGAGGGGAATCTGGCACCAAAAGCTGAATTCACCATTGCTGTAAGGATCTTGTGTGACCTTGAGTAAGTCACTTCTTCTCTTTGTTCCTTAGCTTCTATCTGTAAAATGGAGATAAATGCATTTCCATACCTCATGGGGGCCTGCTAAAATGCATTCATTACCAAGAAGTACATTTTATCTCCAATTTACACATTTTTTCTCTGCTGTCCTTGCTAGAAATCTGATTGTCCAACCAGTCCCAATGTAAACCCTCTTGCTTCTGAGTGGAAGCCAGGATCTACCTATTAAACTTTTTAGAACTGCTTATTGCATATTTTTTCACACTGAAACCACCAAGACTGCTCTTTTTGTCTACAGAATTCTGGACTGAACAGGAAGCTTTTCCAATCTAGTTTGATCCTGTATTTCTTGTTTTCTGTTATGTATAGTTCAGGGAATAGTGTCTGTGTTCAAGAACAAATTTCCCTAAGTCATCAACATTATGAGCCACTTCTTATGAAGAAATAGTGGTAATTAAATCAGACAAACTCAGATAGATACACTTGTGGAGCTCATCTGGTCCTACATTTTGAAGTCACTAAAAAGGGAGAAAAAAATTTCAGAACTAATATCCAATTTTATCAAGCCCATCTTTTTACATTGTAATCGCTTCCAGAAATTACGCTATTCTGTTCTTTGAGATCATTGACCCTCTCCTAAATCTCTTAAATGTAACATAATATTATATATATATATATGTGTGTGTGTGTCTCTATATATATACACATACATGCATGCACACACACATACACACGCATAATTATAAAACTAGAAAAAGAAATATTGATGAAACATTATAAAAGTTGGTGTTTTTTCAAACAAGAATGAAAATGTTAAGAGATGTCAAGCTGCCTTCAGCTTCTACTTATGGTGGGCTAATTTTTTTTTTAACCCTGAGGAAACAATTTTTTTTACCCCCTGGGCCTTTGTAGATTTTATACTTATGTTATAGAGAACTAGCCTCTTATCTGTTATTTCCAGAATGGTTAATGAGAACTGCAAAAAAACCCTCACATGTAGTTGTACCGTAGGTTCTGATAGATACTACTGTCAAATAACAGATGAATTAAGGTTATAAAGAGAAAAAATAAGATAAGAAAAATAATTTAACTAAATAGACAAAACACACTTTCATTTCTGCAAAACAGCAGCTGTAACAAGAGGTTTGGATACTTTTTAGTAAGGGCCAACCTTTGCCTTCAGCAGTGGGGTCAAACCAAGCAAGGATCAAAATAAAATAATCTTTTCCTAGAAATCTGTCAGTGATGAACATAAAGCTGGAACATTATCTGCTATTGAACTCCTTGGTAAAAAGCTGAAACATGGTAAAAGGTGCTCTAAGCAGCAGTGAAGAGCTGAAGAGTTGGAGGAAGAAGACAATGGGGATAGTGTGTGAAGCACCTCCGAGAACCTGACCCACCATCTCGTTTTACCAAGCATAACTTTGTAAGCAGTGAAATAATCTGTAGATCACCAGTGTCATAATTTTCTTTGGGCAACCTTTAGGGTACAGAAACTGACCTGTTTCAAAGATGAGCTTCGTATAGTTTGGATAGAAAGCAGTTAATGAACTATAAATGACAAGGGAAAGTGACTAGGTTAATTTTCTTATCAATGAAAAATTACAGAAACAGGACTGTGTTTGCAACTGTAGCCCATGAACACACAGAGAAAATATTACTTACACTTTCTTTATTGATCAGGTTTTATTGAGCAACCAGTACATCCACTTTTTTTTTTTAGCCCTTTAAAACAGTTCTGCCAGGTGAGTCACTGTTTAACACTACTTTAAATCAGGTAGCACTTTAATGCACTATGAATATCCATACAATTTAAATTATTTTTACAGTTAAAAGGGTGAAAAGTGTTTAAACTACAGACATTCACATTTTATTTTATTTCTAATAAGAAACCTTTTTTTTTAATTGCTACAATTTCCAGAAACAAGTAAACCTATGAAGACCAAGCAACATGATTCTCCTATCTTTTTTAGTTATCTACCTACCATTTCAGGTACATAGTCTTGTGCCAAAACTTATTCAACTGAAAATGTGGCAGTTTCAATTGAGATGAATCTGGAAATAATTAACTATATGAAAAAAAATTAACAATCCAATATTTAACATGATCTAGATTTTAGTCCCAAAACTCTGCCACACAGGGAATATTGTGTAGTCACATCATTGTTTAGTCATATCATACTTATCTACTAGTTAAAATTTAGCTGAAATATGTTGCTGTGGTTGTCAATATTTACCTGTTGGCAAAGTTCTGCAGCAATATTTTGTGACAAATTCAGTATTATTTTAAGGTCCATGCCCATTTAATGGCAGTGTGTATGACTACTGGTTTCTGTTAGGATGAAATATATGGACCTGTCTTATGTGATCTGCATCACTGTTAATTACTCATTGATTGTTTATCCTTAGTTTTTCAGGATTTTTAGCCTCATGAGTTTAAGCAGTCTTGATCAACAGATGCCAACTGGAGAAGGTTTGAATACATCTCACAGTGAGCTACAGAGCAGCCAAGTACTTTGCATTACACAGATGCTTGTATAACGCAGAACAGCACCAGCACAGTAATTAAAGGATTACATCAACATAACCTACAGGACTTAATATACACACATATATTTGTATATGAACCTTGTATGTAAGCCTAGATAAATTCTGTCTAACTCATTGTGACACACAGCTCAGGCACTCAAGCTAGAAGTTTTGTGGCCCTGATCTCTGTACCCACCACCAAGGAAAAATGCAGTTTATTCAGGATCTGAAAACTGTCTGGACACAACCAGCTCTCAGTTTTTTGAAAAATAGGGCTGGAATGAAATAGAATAGAATAGAATAGAATATTTAATTTCAAAGGGATCAATATTTCAGTCTTTCCGTTTCGATATCTGCATCTCTTAAAATAAGATGTGGTACACCTGGAGTAGAAAAGTGCAGCTGTTACAGAGACACTCTCTATGACTCAGAGAGACTTATAGTTTAAAACTTCAACTCCATTTCCCCTGAAATGTCTTATTGGCCAGAAGTTTGCCAGAGCTTTAATAGAGACATAGGAATTTATCAGCACGTTTTCTTCATGGAAAATGGCTTTTTGCCAATAGCACTTATCTCACAAACTCCCAGTTGTAGGAATACCACACTTGCATTGTGGATATAGCATAGACAATTCCATGGTGAAGTCACAAAACTTTGCATATGAAAAGTTTATATCCCAAGGTCAAAATTTCTTCCCACTCTGTGAGGTTGCAAGGCCTCTGTTCAAATATACATCTAGGTATTTGTTCCAAGATTTATCTCCAGCATACTTCAGGCAGAGAAACCCTTGAACCGTAATTTTGTTGAATGCAAAATAGAGAAGAAACAGAAGTTTCTGAAACTCAGAACACAGGACTGAACTGCTCCATGACATCTTCTTAGAAAGGGCAACTCAGAGCTGTATCTCAGAAGGGAAGGTGGCAAGGATGAGGAAGCAAGGAGTTATGGGACTATAGAAGTAAAAATTACTGTTTATTGTTTTAGATTTCCTGTCCAATGCTTACAGAATCCCAGAATGGGTTAAATTAGAAGGAATCACAGTGCCTCATCTGGTCCAATCTCTCTAATCAAGGAGAGTCATTCCAGAACACATGGCACAGGATTGTGTCCAGATGGTCACTGGAGTCTCCAGTGATGGAGACTCCACATCCTCTCTGGAAAATCAGTTCCAGTGCTTGGTTACTGCACAGGAAAGAAGTTCTTCCACGTGTCCAGGTGGAACCTCCTAGGCATCAGTTTCAGTCCATTGCTTCTTGTGCTATTGCTTAACATCCCTGAGCAGAGCCTGGGACATCCTCTGAGCCTTCCCTTCAGATATTTATACACATTGGTGCAGTGCCCTCCCAGATGTCTTTTCTCAAGGCTGAACAGGTCCAGACCCTCCAGCCTTTGCTCATTAGAGAGATGATCCAGTCTCTTAATCACCTTTGTAGACCTCTGGACCTGCTCCAGTAGCTCCATGTCTCTCTTGTCCTGAGGAGCCCAGAACTGGACACAGCAGTCCAGGTGTGCCTCACAGGGCTGAGTGGAGGAACAGGATCATTTCCCTCAACCTGCTGGCCATGGTTTTTGGTGCCCCATCTTTTTTCAGCCGCATTCTGAAATAGCTTTGACTTTTTTTCCTTTTTTTAATATGTCATTATAATAGGACTTGTAACTGTACTTGACAGCTGGACTCACTAAATTAAGACAATTAATATATGCAAAAGTAGAGCTTACCAGAAGAAACCCTTGTTGGTGTAATTTCTTTATAAAAAACTGGTTAAGCTCATATTTTTTTCACACTGACAATGACACCATAGGGAAATGGTAAGACAAATTACTGACATGACTCTCACTGAGTAATAGGAATCCTCTTGATACTGAAAGTGTATATTCTATTAAAAAAAAAAAAAAAAAAAAAAAAAAAACACAAAACCAAAAGAAAATAAAAAATAAAACCAACCAAACAAACAAACCAAAACAAAACAACAAAAAAAACCCCACTTTACAAAAATCCTCCAAGCTGATGAAAAATACCTTATTTTCACTTAAAATGGTTGACTGTTTCATTGATTGATTTTAAAACTGGTGTTTTATTTTAGGATAAAGAAATAGGATAAGGAGGAGTTTTGTGAAGGAGAGGTCTTGTACAAGCACGTAAAAAGGAAAAGAATAAAAGAATAATCTAGAGAAAAAGTAAGCAAAGTTTGGTTGCTTTTCTGTTTTCTTTTCTGAGAAAAACAAAACTATATACTTCTCAATCCATTAATAACTCTTCTTAAAATGTTAAAAAAACACCCCCAAAATGCTGGCAATTTGATTAAAAAAAACAGGGTACAAAAGAAAACATCATGCTCTTTCTCTGAACAAAGTCTCTGGGATATCAAGCACATTAAAACCCAAGGAAGACCTATTCAACTGGTTGTGTTCATCATTAGCATCTTTTTATTCTCAGTTACCTTACTTGACTCTTAATCCTCTAGTGTCCCACAGAAGGGATATCTTCAGGGTTGCCTCTCTGTGACGGGTCAGAGAGTAGACAACAGAAAAGCACGCCGTTTATTGCATGGCAGAATGTTTACAGCTAGCCAAAAATTGCATCATTTCCCATTCAATGAGCACTTGAGTGCCAGCAGATTGCCTCCAGGTTGAGAACACAAAGTGCTGTGGGTGCTTTTTGTGGCTCACTGAAGGGAATGTCACTGGCACTGACACTACCTGGAGCTGACATTAATACAAGACAGGAACCCGCTTGTGCCATGGAGAACGAGTTTGGTCTGAATGTGGGCTACAGATCCTTTTCTCTATTGCCATCAGCAGATGCACATTTTACCTGAGAGGTGACTGCAGTTTATCCTCAATTTCAGTGGACTGAATGATGTTCTCGAATGTATCTACAGAATACACAGGAATTGTTTCCTCAAAAGGGATTTTATTTTAGGAACCATGTTTTATTCTTGCTCAGTATCTTCAGAAGCATCTAGGGTGAAAGACACATGACAGCATGAGACATTTGTGCACTACACTATAATAGTAAATCCATATTTTTATCGAGGATCCTGTAGCAATATCTGTACAAAGAAATTGAGCTTGTTTAGTGCCAGGGAATATATCTGGACATAGGAACCTTATCAGCTAGAGCATTATATACTTAGACCTGTCTGTGACATATGTTTAACCTAAGTCATCTAGAACTCTCTGAATCAATTCTCAGACATGGATAAGGAGTTACCTTAAGCTGGAGATGATTTCTAATGAGTAGTTCACATGCAATTACTTTGTTTCAGAGGATAAGCAAGTTAAGCCATTACTGCTCAGGCTCATTCTGATACTTTCAGTGTCTGAGAAGAATCCCAGGTATATAAGTATAGATGTAGCCAGTGGTATCAAAAAAGCTTGTCACAGAGGTCTCACTGCAGTACTCTAATGTCAGAAAAGGTCTTGGTCGCCTCTGAAATATTGCTTTTTCCTTGGATGGAAACACAACAACACATGCAAGATCACATCGCATTTTCTCACCTACTTCTCGAGGGTAAGGGTGCAACTTAAAATTTCATGTGGTAGTTAAGCCTATGAATAGAATCAGCTATAGAATAAAATAAAGTCCTCTTTTGGTTTACCAGGACACAAAATAAATATGGAAGCAACAGATATAGCTCTGAGTTCAAAGAAATTCATGTATGTCCCACAGGTGCATCACCTAGATGAAAGTATGGAAAATAACTAAACTGCTTATCACAGAGAGGCAGCCACAAAACCACAAGTTCCTCACCCACTGGTACTGGTACTGGTACTATGAGTTTTGTTTGTTTGGGGTTTTTTGGTTTTTTTTGAGGGGGGATTGATTTGTTGATTTGTTTCAAAATTTTTGGAGTTTTTTTATGTTTTTATTTGAGGTGGTTTTTTTTTTTTTTTTAATTTGTTTTGCTGGGTTTTTTGGTTTGTTTGCTTGTTTTGAGTGGGTTTTTTTGTTTGTTTGGTTTTGTTTGATTTTTTTTTAATGTAATTGCCATTATTGTACTGTGACTGATGTGGAATTCTTGCAAGATTTCCCTGAGTCATATAATGATGGATCAAAAGGCTTGTGATGATAAAAAAGAAATAACTCCCCACCAAAAAATACCCCAAACCAAACACAAAATAATCCTCCAGAAGACAGAGGCATAACATCAAGACATTGGGTAAGAGGAGTGTGTGTCTTACACTCTTATTTAATTTAAGCATCTTAAATCCCAAGATGAGGTCCAGTGAAATCTTTTAAAAGACAGCTGAAATGAACTAAAAATAGAATCACATCATAAAAGGATATAAGAAACTGAGATTTTGAAAAGTCTGTCTCCAAGTTCCTGACAAATATTACTGTTTTGATAAAAACAGAAAAGGGAAGGAAACTTCAATGGACTACTGAGCTTTCAGGCAGAGAGATGCTTTCTCAATATACAAGGACATATTAATTAAATTTCATCTGAAAATTACATGTTCAGTAATTTTGAATTTCTAAGCGAATACAGTGCAGCAATTTTTTAGGAAGCATTTACATGTAAGTGAAATGGGTCATGTTACATTGCCACAAGGTTAAATTCCTCTCTATACCATGCCCAATGTTTTCAAGCTCATTTCACACTTATACATTTTATTCTTTGTGGCACCTGAGAGAAATAAAATGAAATAGCATCAAATAATTCAATACTAAGAAGTGCTTCTCTTTTAATGGTAAGAATAACAATATCTTTAAAAGAATGCTTATAAGCAGGCAGTATGGAAAAGTTAGAGAGAAGCTGAAATTGGGAAACCACAAGTGTTAAAGAATGAAATGAAAATTATAAGCAAAACCACCATCTTTTTACATTATTTAGTTTCCAGTAGAACAGATTTGTGATCACTGGAGTGTCCTTGTGATGTTTTCTTGTTTCACCCATATCTTCTTTAGCTTCATTATACCCATTTTTTCCCTGAAGCAATTTATATGAAAACCACTCTATGCTCAATATCTCTCTATATATCTTTAACTCATTATATCCCACAAATGATTCTTTATCCTAAATGTATATGTCTCAATACCTGCACTTGTACTAAAAAAAAAAAAAAAAAAAAAAATTAAATTAAAAAATACTCAAAAATAAAAAATGTCAGATGAAGGTATCTAACCAGCTCAGTTATACCCACTTCCTGACAAAACACAGAAAATACATGCTCACCAGATATTTGATTTCCAAAATAACTAAAGTTGTGGAGTCACCACTGTGTCTCAGCTGTTGTAGCTCCTCCACCTTCATGCTTTTTTCCCAAGCCCACATTTTAATCTGAATCCTGAATCCTACGCAAACAAGGCACTCACATCCCTCAGTCACTGTGGGTCAGAACTCCTAGAGCAAAACCTTTCTGATCTGTCCTCTCCAACCTCTTCTCCAGATCCTCCCTTCTGGATCATTCCTCCAGAGGAATGGCCCATGCCATCATTGGAATATTATGCCATGGCTGAAGGGGCATGATGGATGAGTGCCGGTGGAAGGCACCTAAGAGTTTGTACAATTGCTTTGCTAAACTCTGAACACTTACTATTTTCCTCACCATGATTTTTAAATTGAGCCATTAGTATCTTAGAGATGAGGATGTCACGTTTCTGTTTTCCTTTGAATGGATTTGAGAGTGAGATTTCCAAAGGGTTTTAAGATGCCTTTTTCCATTTCCAAGACAGAGAATATGTTTATGGCTCTTCTATGACAATGTAAGCTCTCTGATAAAGAAAAGTTTATCCTTTTCATCTTGAAATCATTAAATGGCTGAAATTTGAATTCATGAGATTCATAAGGGCCTACATTCTGTGTCATGCCAATGAGCTTTTCATGTCATCTGCTGTGGGATCCTGGAAAACAGGTGAGTAAGGAGTGGTCAAGGAATGGTAGAGGAATGGTCAAGAAGAGTCCTTTGGCACTATATGTGTCTTTCATTAGAAAGGAAACATCACTGGGAACATTAAAAACTGTAGTCCTCTAGTGATATTCCATAATAATTTATATAAATTAAAGAAAGAACTGCAATATTTTGATTCCCAAAACTTTGCTTCTGTTGGAAATATTGCCCAGACAAATCCTGAGCAACATATAAATAACACTGGTTTTGTTTTTTTTTTTTCTTTAATTAAAAAATGTCAAGATCTTCTTTAAAATTTTCATTGTGTGATTTTATGCACTGAAATACTGACTATTAAAGCATTTGTAGGATAAGGTGTTTATAAAGTAACGCTTTCAATAACCTACACTTTTTCTTATCTTTTCTAATGGCTTTCCAGCAATGTGAGAAAGTGTGTGAGTGTGAAGGAACTGGAGGAGGAAAGAATAGAACCATATTTTCCTAGTTTCACTCTGGAAAGAGCATCTTGACATGGAGAAATGTGTGAAATAGTCTTGTCTTCTAACTAGCTGCATTTTAAAAGAAGGCCAGAGAAAACCTGAGGAAAGCAGAATAATTTCACAAAGGAAGTATTCCTTCTGTTTTTTTTATGCAAAAGCTATGGACTCTTTTTACTAATCAAAGAACATAGAAAATTCAGTTTGAATGTTATTATGCCCAAAGAAGGAGAGCAAATTCAATTTTTCAGCTGTAAAAAAGAGATTTTGCTCCTATTTTAAATGCAAATCCTCAGACATCTTTGCATAGCATCTCTACTCACTCCTTATAATGAATGGATTCTTCACTGCCGAAATCTTGAAATCTTTATCAAAACTAAGTGCCTTTCACTAATGTGTGTTCTAGTTCAATGACAGGTTTTAGGATTAGGCATAGGAACAATGAAAGCCTGTGCTGTGACTCATGCAGGTCAGATTACTTATCCACGAGGTCCTTTGTGGTTATAAGCCCAATGAATCTAATAATCATATATAAAGGTGGAAAAGCCCATGGGTGAGAAGGGAGACAAAGAAGAAGAGACATAATCAAATGGTTTTATAAATTCCTAAAAAAGGCATAAAATAGTAAAGATGACTTGAACAGGAAAAATGCAAAAAAATATTCTGATTTTCTTATGTATATGCATATACACGCATATCACACCTTGGAGATTATCTTTAATTTGGATGCTCAGAGATTTGTAGATTATTTTTGTAGGATTGTAGGAATTTGATGCAGTTTATATTTACCTTCTATGGCAAATGAAACTTATGATCTAATTTAAACCTACCAAAAAACTTTTTGGGCTATGCAGAATCATTGAAGAGGTAGCATAGCTGCATGCCATCAATGGCTGTTGGACACACAGAAACTGGGAATGATTAATGAACTGTGTCAGGATAGAGACATAGAATTCAACTCACAAGACACCAGTCCCCATCCTGGTGTTGTCTTATGCCTGTTAGAGTGAGATTTCTATCCCAATGGGTTATAAGGAGATCAACAATGAGCAAACAAATTACCATATCTCAAAACTCACACCACATCATACTGTTGACTATTACAGCTTTACCTACTTATTTTAACCATGTTAATGATCATCAGACAATGCTATCAGTGTCTCTACCATCATTCAATTTCATTCAATTTGTTTGATTTAATAGAATTTCGTTCAGTTTCAAAATTTATATTCTATAGACAAGTACAAATGTTTGTGGAACAGAAAAAGAAAGCTAGAGCTGGTATTCATCTCTGAAGACAAAATTTGTTTCAAGGTATGATAAAGTAATGAACAGAAGTGGGGCTTCATCCACTTTCTCTGTTTGGGTGCAAAATTTTAGACATTACTCTCTAGTCATGCAGTGCAAGAGACAGGAAACACTTATTTCAGGTTTAATCACTTTGGTTTGTTTGTTTGTTTATTTCTAAGTATTTGGGGAAAGAGTAATATTACAATTCTGCTTTCTTTTTCTCTCATTTGCTATTATATGTGGGTGAGTAGGGGATAGTGAACAATAAATTACACTACTTAGAGCTGTAGGCTAAGGCTTTTCTTGTCAGTTGTGTCAATAAAGTACACACATAACATCAGTTTCCCATTACACACATCATTCAGACTCATATATTACTCAGTATAATGGGAAAGGGGCCACTGAAATCTAAAATGAAAAGAGAAATTGAAGTACAACCAGCAGCAGCAGCTGAGCCAAAAAGCAGCTGTGGTAGTGAAACATTTAGTCGCTGCTGCTGGGAAAAAAGAGCTATCTCTATAGAGGACATACAGTGCCACATGCTGGGAACTATGCAGCAGGTGGGTTTCTGTGGCACTGGAAGGTACCCATTTCCTAGTATTTTTCTTTTTCTTTTTTTTTTTTTTTCCCCCAATACATTTGCATTTCATTTAAAATAATTGAATTTAAGCCCAAACCACAGCCCCGGTTGTGCTATTGGCCAGGTTTTGTCACATGCTTTCATTGGTTGTTTATACTAGAGGGCAGATGCCATAATTTGTTCTTAGGATAAATCTTTGTGTTTCCAGTTGTGCTGCTGGGTGACTTTGCCACAATGCTGTAAAGTCTCTTTTTTGAAGCACCTCATGCTTAAAGTTGCAGCTAGATCTTGGACAAGTATGGTTCATTCAGATTGTTAGCGTTCAGAAACATATAACCACGAAATAGATTATATGTCGGTGGTTTTATTAAGAGCTCTGGGCGTCAGGGGTATTCAACCCGAATCTGACTCTGACCTTACATTCGAGATTAACATGCTTTTATATTCTATCCTTATATAACTTTCATGTTAATTATTAAACTTATATTGTTCTATTGTACACATAGATTTCAGTAAAGCATGGCCCCTCGTGGTTCCCCCTAAAATTTCTAACATAGTTTCTCATGATTCTTCTTATGATTATGCAATAATTATGTTTAATTACTAAACAATCATCACATCTAATAATTATATAATTTATCATACTGCTTACGCAGGTGCAATGATCTGGCAAAACACAAAGCCTAACATTTTCAGAGTCTATTTTTAACATTTTCCAGGGCCCCCATTATCAAGATGATGGCTAGGACCAATCTATTTCTGAAGAAAACATTGTTCTGCATATTCTCATGGTCAAACCTTTATTCAAACCTTTATTGATTATCTGGAAAATCAATAGTAAATTTGTGGATGGCACCAAGTTGGGCACCTGGTTGAGAGTAGGAAAGCTCTGCAGAGGGGCATGGACAGTCTGGATTGATGGGCTGAGGGCACTTGTTTGAGGGTCAACAAGAACAAATGTTGGGTCTGCACTTTGGCCACAACAACCCTCTTTAAGTCCAGGCTGGGTCAGAATGGTTGAAAAGTTGCTCAGAGGAACAGATCCCGGGGGTGCTGGTCAACAGCAGCTGAACTTGAGCCCATATGTGCCCAGCTTGCCAAGAAATCCAAAGGCACCTGCCTGTATCAGCAAGGTATTTGCCCAGCTTGCCAAGAAATCCAAAGGCATCTGCCTGTATCACCAACGGTGTGGCCAGCAGAATCAAAGAAGTAATTTGGCCCCTGCACTGGGCACTGGTGAGGCACACCTTGAGTGCTCTGCCCAGTTCTGGACCCCTCAAACTCAGGAAGGACATTTCAGGTGCTGGAGCAGGTCCAGAGAAGGGCAATGGAGCTCAGGAAGGGTCTGGAGCACAAGTCCCACTAGGAACAGCTGAGGGAGCTGAGGTTGTTTAACCTGGAGAGGAGACAAGACTCAGGGACCTTATAACTGCAGCTCCCTGACAGGAGGGTGCAGCCAGGTTGGGGTGGGTCTCTCCTCCCAAGCAACCAGACACAGGATAAGAGGACATAAGCCTTAATTTGTGCTAGGGGAGGTTTAGGTTGGGCATTAGGAAGAATTTCTTCACAGAAAGGGTGATTAGGCATTGAAATGGACTGCCCAGGGAGGTGTAGGAGTCATTGTCCCTGGAGATATGTTGTCACTGTGATATTTTATGAAAAATCCCTTCACCAGGATTTCTTCTCCTGGCAAGATCAGAAGCCTCAGCTTCTCCATGTTCTGCTCCTCTGGAATGTGATTTGGAGAATTGTTTACCCAGCATGTGAATAATTTTTAATTAATGGCCAATCACAGCCAGCTGTGTCGGGCTCTCTGCGTCTGTCACGGGGTTTTTATTATCATTCCTTTCTAGCCTTCTGATGTCTCCTTTCTCTTTTTTTAATATAGTTTTAGTATATCATTTTCTTATATCATATCATATCATATCATAATATAATAAAAATCAGCCTTCTGAGAACTTGGAGTCAATTCTCATCTCTCACCTCATCCTGGGGACCACAACAACACCACAACAGTGTGTAAGAAAAGGCTGGACACAGCACGTGGTGCTGTGGTCTGGTTGACATGGTGGTGCTCAGTCATGGCTTGGCTTCAATGACCTCTGAGTTTTTTCCCAACCTAATTTATTTTGTGATTCTGTAAAACTGATAAATTCTCCATTGGTTCAGCTAAAGCTGTCTGGCATTCACTAGGAGTTCCTGCAAATCATTTATTATTGTTGCTTGAATTGTGCTTTTAGTGTTGCAGAATCATAAAAACATATCATAGTTTTGGTTAGAGGGAACTTGTAAGCATTATGCAGATCAAATCCTTCCATTGGCAGGGACACCTTCCACCCGACCAGGCTACTGAAACTCCCATCCAACCTGACTGTAAATAATTCTAAGGATGGAGTATTCACAGTTTCTCTGGGCAACCTGTGCCAGTTTCACCACTACTCTTCATAGTAGGCCAAAAACAGATGCAACTCAGAGGATCAGTTTTTCTATTTGGATAGTCAATTGTTTCCTCTCCCTATTTAGAAAGTATCATAGCTTGTCCTGAAAGTTGCACATAATAGAGAGCCCCTGCAAAATAAGGAGAAAGGGAAGGTGTTATCATCTCCATTCCACAGAAATGGAAGACTAAAGAACAAGGAAGCAGAGCCTAAATCCCAAGTGATTATTCTAACACCTGAATTGTCTTTCCATAAAATTTATGAAGTGAATGGAAGATGGAAAAGCAGCCTTGGTTCTGACTTTAAAACTGTGAAAAGCAAAACAACATTGAGGCTCATTATTAATTATAGCACACTAGAAAGGGAGGGAGAGAGGTGGTGGAATTATAGTCTATTTTCTGAACTAATACTTATGAAAACGGGATGGCATCGTCTGTGATTTCATAAATGTTCTGGAAGAAAAGTGTAGTGATTGCATAATAACCCCATCAAAAGGGTGGTTGATTAGTTTAGTCAATTTGGCATACATTTCAGCTATTATTTTCATTTGAGAAGCAGAGGCTGAATGCTTTTATCCTGGCACTTTGCAAATGAACATCCTAAAGCCTAAAGTAGTTCTTTCTTAACTTCTCCACAACTTGGGACATAACTGTGACAACAGTGTTTGAAGATAACAGAGTTAGAAAAAGTTCAGCACTTTGAAGGGAATTGTGGATTTCTTAGTTTTCAACCATACACTAAAAAGAGGGGCAAAGTACTACACAGCTTGTGTTTGTAGAAGTGTTCAAAGTTACATCTTCTGTGATTAGATCACTGAAATGTCATTAATATCAGTATGCAGTTATTCTCTGTGCCTGAGGGTGTTCTGAAATATTGGTCCATACCCAAAAAAATGTCATTAGCTCCACAGGGGTGAAATGTGTAGCTGTGCTGGAGAGTATGCAGACATTTAGTAGGAAATGACTGTTTCATACAGATTTTCTTTGATCACAAAATCTGCATTTCAGAATTTCCGCTTCTCTTATGATAAACTCATTTATGTTCACCATCAATATTTTATCCAAATCTGATCTCATCAATCCATTCCATGTGGTTTTATTGGGTTTTATTTTGGAGATGCTGTCATGTTTTAGGAATGGTGTTCCCCAATTTAGTACTTCCACTGAAAAGAGCATCAGCTGCTCCACCCTCCCCCTTCAAAAAAGGAAAAGATAAAAATAATTTATTTGAAACTGCAATGAGATAAGAAAATGCACAGTAACAGCCAAAAATATTAATAACAAATAGTATAGGAAAAAGAAACTATTTACACAAAAAATCTGAAACCATAAACAAATACTGATTGGATCTTCCCTATCACATTTTCTCCCACTGAAAGGAACACACTTCTATTTGGAAGTGATTGAGAATCCCTTTCCCCACCCCTAGCAATTACATGAGGTTGTATCAAATAACATTAGGGGCTGCTCACACCCTGTAAGCCACACCTCTTCTTGGCTATGACAAAACATAACCCTGTCCTGTCTTTTCATTAAAATCCCATCTTTTCATTAAAATCCTTTCACTGGGATTTTTCCTGCTGAGAAGCTGAGAAGCTTCAGCAACAAAATGTAAACAATGGTTATCTGCTGCTGTGGAATGCAACAGGTGCATCTGTGATTGGCCCATCTTGGATGTTTACAACTAATGGCCAACCATAGCCCAGTTATCTTGGACTCTCTGTGCTAGACATAAACCTTTGTTATTCATTCCTTTCTATTCTTAGCTTAGCTAGCCTTCTGAGATAAAACTTTTCCTTCTATCCTTTAGTATAGTTATAATGTAATATACATATCATAAAATAATAAATCAAGCCTTCTGAAATATGGAGTCAGATCTACGTCTCTTCCCTCATCCTGAAAACCCCTGTGAACACTGTCACACTGTCCTTGGCCAACAGCAGAAAAATTTTGTAGCTGCTGGTCCTTTCCTTGGCTGTGAACTATAAGTCAATGTCTTTTCCTTCCTTAGTCATCAGTTTAGAGGAGTAGTCACTAGGTCAAATATACTGTATGCTAGTGGAAAACTCAATGGAAAGCACATTGTGTGTTCTGAACAGCTTTAACTGTGGGAAACGGATCTTAACTCCATCTTCATACATATAAGTAGATCTGTTCTAGATAAGACACAGGAACTGAAATATCCCTGTATGTGCCTAAATTGCAGGACCTTGGAGCATTTTGAGCTTTTGAGTCAAAGGTATAAACCCCAGCCTTGATCTAAAGCTTCATCAGCAAAAACTAGACCCTTATCTTGGGTATTGTCTAACAAAGGAAAAAACAAACTATGAACAAATGCAGCACAATTAGCAGTACTTACAGCCAAATTTTGTGCCATTCTAAGGTGGTGTCATGGTTTGACCCCAGCTGGCAACTAAGTACCATGGAGTCACTCACTCACTCCCTGCCCCCACACTGGCATGGGGACGATACTTGGGAAAAAGATAAAACTTGTGAATTCAGATAAGAACAGTTTAGTAATAGAATCATAAAATAATATGTACTACTAATAATAATAGTCATAATAGAATCTTAATGAAAAGTGAGGCTCAAAGAAGACAGGAGTACAGGAAGACAGAAACAAAATCCAAGAGAAATACAGGAGAAACAAGGGGAAGAAAAAATTGCTCACCACCTGTTGGCTGACACCAGCAGCAACTCTCCTCTGTTGTCCAGCTGTCCTCCCCAGTTTATAATTGGGTATGAGGCTCCATGAGATGGAATATCCCTTTGTCCAGGTTGGGTCAGCTCTCCTGGCCATGCTGAATCTTTGGCTTCAAGTGCACCTGCTTCCTGGAAGAGCATGGGACATTGAAAATCCCTTGATTTGAGTGAGCATTGCTGAGCAGCACCTAAAAAACCTGTGTGCTATCAGCATTATTCTCAGACTAAATCCCAAACACAGGACTGTACCATTTACTGGGAAGAAAACTAACATTATCCCAACCAAAACCAGGACAGTGGAGTGCAGGATCCACATGTTCTGCTGCACCACCCAGACTAGACGAGATATACTCACTGACATGGATGTCAACAATATGTAACACTTATTATATCTTTTTTTTAATTTTATCTCTTTCACATATCTTCTCTCCCAGCCCTCATTAGGACTCTGAAATGCTCTTGATGCTGGGGATATTTTGTATGATTTTCAGGACAGTGTCTAAGAAGTGTGTGACAGGTTCCAAAGCTCTTTAAACATTACTATTCATAATTGTGTGTATGCTTGTGGATTCACTGGATTCAATAGTGTCACAGACATCTCTTTGTGAAAAATCTTTCTTTAGGATTTTTCCTTCTGAGAAGCTGTGGCCTCAGCAGCAGACATAAACAATAGGTTATCTGCTGCTGTGGAATGCAACAGGGTGATCCGTGATTGGTCTCGTGTGGATGTTTTGGTTCAGTGACCACTCACGGCAGAGCTGGCTCTCACTCTCTGTGGGGCCAGCTGCCTTTGTTATCATTCTTTACTTTCTATTCTTAGGTCAGGTAGCAGCTTCTGGAAACCTTTCCTTTCTTTTTCTTTTAGTATAGTTGTAATAGATGTATATATCATAAAATAATAAATCAAGCCTTCTGATAATGGAGTCAAGGATCCTGTCTCTTCCTTCACCCAAGAACCCTTGTGACCAACGGTCACACAGTAGGGTGTAGACTCAACTTAAGCACAGCATGGCCCTAGAAATCCCTATACTTCTTCCTGAAAGTCTTGTATTTTCTGTAAATTCAGATGGAGAGAATCAGATATAAAACAGAAGCAGAACAACACGGCTATAACACCTTGTCATTGGAGGAAAGTAATGTGAATTCTTCCAGCCATTTTCTTTCAGCCATTCTTATCTTTTTATTTCTTTCAGAGTTTTGCTTGCATTCCTCTTTTGGTTTATTTTTTTTTTCATTATTTAATCGAATTTGTCTTGTTTCTAGTCTGTCAGTCACTTTTTTCTTTTTGTGTTATTTTTCCTCTTCTTTCTTTCTTTCTTCCCAAACTACTCCCTCATTGTCAGTTTGCATCCATCCCCAACTCCGTAAAACAGAGCTTTCAAAGTTTATGCAGTTAGTGCATGTTGCTTGCTCTGAGAGAATGAGGGACACAGAAAGCAGTGACTAATATCAGAATCATGAGTGAAGATATGTTTTATTCATAAACCCTGCATCTCTAGTGAAATTAAAAGCAAAGCAAAGGGTCGAAGCTCTGAACCCTCTTTCCTGGAGTCTGTAAACCAATAAAGGCTTTATATTAGCTATCGATATCTATCTCTGACTTGGCTTAATAACATCTTATTCCCTGTTTTCAGCAGCCATCAATAATATTTCTGCCTGCCCGCTCAGGTCCCCATCTCTGCGT
This sequence comes from Diglossa brunneiventris, assembly GCA_019023105.1. NCBI lineage: Eukaryota > Metazoa > Chordata > Aves > Passeriformes > Thraupidae > Diglossa > Diglossa brunneiventris. The sequence continues at coordinate 61,524,390 of CM032382.1, forward strand.
GCAATTGCATTATAAGGGTCTATAAGCCCAATTTGCTTCACATTCTTATTTTTGGAAAAGGCTGTCTGGCTTTTGTAATGAGAGCAGCTGCCAAGAAGGCTTGACAGAATTTGTGGCCCATCTGGCTTATAATCTTCATTCAATATCACAAGAGCCTAAACTCCCAGACCAACTGATAAGTCAGAGCGTGCAGGCAGGCAGTGGCAGTAATCTTCCTTGTGATTTCTCATTAAGGACAGGGACATCTCAGTGAATCTTTCATATCCTGGCTATCATAGTTTTGTTTGGTTGTTTTTTGTTTCTTTATTTTTTTTTCTTTTCTTTCCCCCCTGCCCTAACAAGACCAATATTGTTCCATTTCTAAAAACTATGTTAAAAAAAAAACAAACACCAAAAAATCAGTTTAAAAACTACTTGGGTTCTCTTGAATAATGTTTAACAAACTAGGAAATCAATGATTTGATTCTGCCTTTAAACTCAACAGCAGTTTGCCACTATTCACACTTAAAGTATTTGTGCTGACATATTCCTCTCAGAATCATAGAAAACAAGGCAACAAATGATCTTGAGACATTATCTAACATATTTTCCTAAGATAATGTGGAACTAGTTACATCTCCAGGATTCTCAGACCTCAGACGTCTTTGCATCATCCTCAGACTACCTCATAAACGCTTTAAATCTTCAATTTTCAGAGGTTTTTTTTTTGTTATCTCAACTTCTCCACAATTCTCAGTTTCTGCTCCAGACATGGAAACAAGCTGGCTATCCTGCACACAGCACTGCCTCCAAATCCCTCACTTCTTAAACAGGAATATCACCAAATCTTTTGCTGTTTCCTCCTAAGCTGTGTTTCCCAGAACACTGTTCATCTTCACACTCTGTTCCCGCTGTGGAATACTAAATGGCACGCAGAGATACTTTTACCACCCCTGTTAGGGAGGCCACTCAGCTCCCTCAGTTGTCCCTTTACATTTCTTCCAGCCTCAGCTGTCTGAAAGCTGAGCCTTACTTTTAAACTCATCACTTTGGCTCTTTCTAGGGGCCTAAACTTCCTGCAGGTGTCAGGGATGAATAGCTTCAGAGCTAATCAGCTCACCTAGTTTAGAGATTGATCTTCAGAAGGTCTGAGATGCCTTTTGAGAAGTCAGACTTTCTCTGTTGATTGCAGTGGGGACAAGCTATGACCAGAGGCCCAACTTTTACAGGACTATCAAGATCAATTCCTCTATTAGCAAAGGAAATGAATAATGTATTTTTTTTTCTTACAGCTCTGCATGTCACATCTAATTTTTTGATTTCTTGTAAGATGAGAAGCCCACATTTTTGTTCCCCTCTGTTAAGGCATCCATCACCCTTGAGATAAAACCTGAGCTCATATAGTGGTTATCTGTAATGTGTTGGAGCTTTTATTGCACATAGTTTTCACAAAAGCCTTTGAGGTCTCCTAGAGCTTTACCACACACTTGATGAGAAATAGCCCAGGAGACATTAAGGGAAGGGACAACAGTCCAAATGGATAAGCACAGGAATAAATATATGTTCATACAGTATTTTTCTCACATTCTTATGACACAATTTTTTAATGTTGAAAACCTCTCTTAAAGAAAGAAAAAAAAAAGAAACAAACAAACAAAAACAAAACACAAAAGCAAAAAAACCCCAAACCATAACATAAAACAACATAGAATATGAAGAATTGTACCTTACTTGGAGGAATCATTTCATAAATATGAGGATGAAGATCACTTTAAAGTCTTATATCCTGTCATCAGAAAAGACAGCAGATAGTTTAAGAAATTGAGGAACATATTTTTCCAAGTTTTTGGTCTTTGTTTTTTCATTCCTGAGGTCAGACCTAATTTCAAACATGTTAGGCAGCTTTATAAATGTAACCACATGGACACTGTGCTTTAAAACCCATTCAGCTGTGTGGTCATCTGTTTCGTAGCATAAGGTTTTATGGCGACGAGGAAAGTAAAAGCCCATTAGGCAACTCTGCCAGCATTGTAAATAATTTACTTTACAGGTAGGTCTGCTGATTTTTTTTAGGGCTTACTGCTGTTTGGATAAGAATGCTGTTTAACTTCTAGCACTACTTATTGTTCTGCTTCCATGTCATGAAAATTAGAGGATAAGAAAAAGAGGCCAGGTCAAACAAATTTTATTTTGGTTTTTTTTTTTGGTTAAAATATTCTGTACCCAAGTAGTTCGTCATGATCTCAGTTACAGAGGATCGGAGGATATGGGAAGGATTCTCATACTTCTTTTTACATAAGGAACAAGTATTTTTGAAGTAACATTTTAGGGAAAGCATAGCTGAAATAGCTAAATGTAAACCACAGTCTGGAAATTACAGATTACCTGCTTGCAACAGAGAACATCAGCTCATTAGATTGCTAACTCACAAACTCATTAGCTCTCTGCTCATTAAATACTTTGCTACCTTCCGTTCACTTCTCATCTTTCTGTTCAACATATTATTTGCTCCATGCACCATATATGACTCAGAGCTGGTATAAAGCAGTTAATTTCAGTGAAATTCAACAAGGTTTAGCTATGAAACTTCCTGTGCCTCTGCTCCTGTGCCTTGGGGTTTTTTTGTCTGTGTGTTTCTTTTTTTTTTTTTCCTTTTTTCGTTGTTTGTTTCTTTGTTTGTTTGGGTTTTTGTTTGTTTGCATGCTTGTTTGTTGTTTGGGAATTTTTTGGCCTCTGTGTTGCATCAAATTTATGTGATGAAAACATTTAAATAAAATCAATCATTTAAATAAAAAGCTCAATCATCAACCTTTAGTGTACTTGGAAAAAAAATATGACAGAACAGATTTGTTTCCAAATTTAATCTTTGTGTTTTTCTCCACCAAACTTGAAACTATATTTTCCTGAAATATCTAAAACCGCAAATTGGCTAGTGTGTGAAGGACTGATGTCTGTTCAGTTCAGGAATGCATGTTTCTGATTGGCAAAAGAACTCCAGCTCTTGCTTATAACATTAAAAACCTGAGTATAGTTACTGCAATTGAAGGGATTAGTCATGCACCAGAAGTGAAGCAGAGAAACTTAAAATTGAAAGGAAAATCACGACCTGTCAAAAAAGAAAAATGTTAAACTTAACTTTTCAAACTAGGATCACAAGTACCAAAAAGTGTGGCAACCTGTGGCCTGGAAAGCTTATTTGTGCTTATATATGTTCTTCCCCAAAATCATATGGACTGAAATGTGTTATTATTTGTATTTCATGAGTTTCCAAGTAGCAGATGAGATCACTATCCCACCATCCCAGAATATTAAAGGGTTTAGTGCTCTGAAGGGCTGAAATGATTGTAAGTTGGGTATGCAAAACATAGGAAGGTCAAATTTTCCTTTCTAAGCAGACCCCATTTCAGAGTTCTGGGATGGTAACTTGTATTTCAGACAGAGCAACTAGCCATCAACCTCCAGGTCTTATTGTCACAAAAGCAACATTTCCTGCTCAGCCTTTTCCAACAATAAACATGTTGGATACAATTCCCTTTTGATTTTGTGATGTAAAAGGTAAGAAAAAATTACTGGTCTGAATTACGACAAAATAATAGAATGATTTGGATCAGAAGGGATCTAGTTCTGCCTTCTCCACTGTGGGCAGGGATGCCACATACTAGACTTGGTAGCCAATAGTTACATGTTTGATAATTAATTTTGGGTACTACAGTTAGCCAAAATGGTTATAGCTCCTTCTTCAAGAGAAAGGTGCCATAGAAACAATGATGTAACCCAAATCAGCGTTTTTGTTGTTGTTGGTTTGGTTTTTTTTTTTTGTTTTGTTTCGTTTTGTTTCGTTGTTTTTTTTTTTACTCTCTGAGCCTTAAGGTAGGACATCGTTATGATTTACAGAAGAATCATGTTTCCATGTTTTGGGGTGATAAGATTTCAGGTATTGCAGTATTCTGTTTAAATTTCCCAGGTTTGCTCCTGCAGTTCTGACTCCAAACTGTTGTCAGTTCAACAAAAGGGTAGAAAATGGTGACAAGGGCAAGAAGGTAATAAAAATAGCATCATATTAAGAGTAAATAAAATTATTTCCAAATCCTCCCTGCAAGATCAGTAGTAGTCTACATCCTTAATAGTATAAGAAGCAGAATGAAATTTGAGGGAAAAAGAGATGTGAGATAGGAAAAAAAAAAAAAAATGTCCTATAAAAATTCAGCTTATTAATGGGAGATACTGCAAGAGTGGAGTTCAGGGATTCATTATCTCAAAAATAGCAGTCCAAACTGACAGGAGTGGGTGAAAACTTCCTGACCCCATGGACTAGTGGATTTCACAGTTACTTGTATTTGTCTTTTTAAGAGTTAGGAGGTGTTGGGGAGGCGGGGGGGAAGGAAAGGAATAGCCTGCTCTCTGAAGCCTTGGGGCTTTTCTGATACCATGGAAAGGAAGCAGAGGGAAAATGAAGCATAAACAAGCTAGAGCTCCTGCCCACAAATAACCAATAGAGACTAAAAATACTATTACAAATGTACAATAATTTAAGGTCATGGTATTCCCTTTTCTAAGTCTGTGAAAACCTGACCCACATAAAGCATTAAAATTCATAACACATGAAAATTAGGAACTCCTGGAAGCAGTTTCTCTTTCTATAAGTACAAATTTTCGCTGCCTACATCTAGCATTTAAAGGAAACCATCCAGATAATTAAAATGCCTATAAATGAAATGTCAAAGTTAAATGTTTTTCTTCTTTTTTCTTTGCCTTTTTTTTAGGAAAAAAAAAAAAAAAAAGGAAAAGTATTAATGCTTAGGGAAACTGAAACCTTTATTCTAAAATAACATAGCTTAAATCTTTGTAAAAGAGCAGAATAATTACAGTTTGCAAAGTTAAGTGGGTCCATAGGTCTAGCCATTTCACTGGCCAGTATATAAACTTTTTGTGGGAGGGGAGGTTTATAATAAGTTTATATATTGTTTTAAATATTGCCATAATTTCATTATTTTAAACGTGAGTCAGAATGCATGTAGCTGTCACTCCAGAATTCTAGGAAGAAATTAATCATATACAGAGAAAAAATTAATAAAAAAGTCAGTATTTGGCAGCCTTCAGATTCCTTTTCATAACTCTCATTTTTCTCTGATAGATGGAACTGATGAAACAAGGAAATAAATCATGCACAATTAAAATGAGTAAAAGCTGAAAAGACTCTATCAGTGGTTATGTTAAAGAAAATGGGAGGTGGAGGGAATTCAAACACGGGTTGGATTCCCTCATTTATCATTCATTGACACTGATACCTGAATTTTAATTGAAACCTCCCATGTGGTTGGCATCTGTCAGGATGAAGCAGGTTTTCAGCAGGAAGAGGCGAAATCTTTGTTGTGAGCTGGATTTCAAAACTGAGAGAAAGAAGTAATAGTCCTTCTTATCTGTTGCCATCGTGGTAGCCTGGGAACGATTCTGGAGCCTTGGAGGGTGCAGCTTCCCTTCTCATTCTGAATGGAACTCAAATAATATAAAGCATTTTGGGTCTCCTTCCTCTGCCAGGTAAATGGGTATGTTACTCTTTATATTGTGGCAGCTATAACCCCTTCCCAGAACCACAGCTGTGATAAAGAATGGCAACATAGTTCAGTAGCCAAAATATCTCTCAGTTCTTACAATTTGAACCAATATATTTAAACTGCATTTTTTAACTGTCATTTAAAAATTAGGGGTCAAGGTAGGTAAATAATAATACTAGTGCAAATTTTTCACCAGACCAAACCTTTCTGCATTATTTTTCTGCTTATTTATGCAATTTAATTGCTATCCATAAAAAATATTGGGGAAAGTAAAAATAAAAAAAAAAGTTTCTAAAAGAAAATTCTTCTTGTTGCTGCTGAGGACAACAACAATAACAGCACTACAAGATTTGTTAAGGTTAAGGTCTTTTGGGAAAAGACCTTAGCCTTATATGGTCATATGGGAGAAGCAAAACAAAATAGAACCCTCTAAGTTTTGCTAAAGAACTAACACCCAGGCTGATAAAGTTTAACAGCTTCATTTCTTCTGTGGGTAAAGTGTGGCCCTGACTGACGAGTTGGTTCCCCTTGTGTGGAATCTCATAGTTTTCTATTTCAAAACACTTATGCCATAACTGCCTAAATTATTGCTCTGTCTTCTCTGCTTGATGATGTAATACTGTGCAGAAAGTAGTTAGGAATTTAGTCCCAGTTCAGTTGGGATATCTGCTTTTGGGTAATTAAATGCTTTTGGCTACCAAGGCTCCAGCAAGGAAATGACTCTTAAGAATACTGTCACATTTTCTCATCTTCTTAGTGATGGAGGAATTTTCTCTTCCATTTTCCCCCTCCTTTTTCAGAAAGAAGGATAAATGTGACTGTTATGGTTTCCACGGTATCAAAAGAAAACTCCATCACCTGACTACAGTATTAAGTGAAAGAGTATTTCATGCTACAGGTGATACTCTAACAAATCTCAAGTTACTGCAAGGAATGCAGAGGGAGAGATTACCAAGGTTAACTACTGAGATGTGGAAACTCAATTCTCACCAGTAGCTTAAGGGAATTAAGCTTCAAAGCTTAATACATTCAACAGCTTTACCAATCCTTCATCAACTAGGAAAGGAAAACTAACCCAGCTGCTGAGAAACTAAGTTAAAACTAAAAAAAAAAAAACAAAAAAAAAAAAAAAAAACCACCAAAAAAAAAAACGGTTTCCTTGCTTAATCAATACCACTTTACCATTTTTCAAGTATTCCAACTGTAAAATGGAGATGGTCTTTCTTATACCTGAAAATAATGCTGTGGCTTTAAGTATTCTGTTTCTCCTTTTTTTTTTTTTTTTTTTAAATAAGTTTGGATCCTCTGTTAATGGGTGTCAAATGAAAGGGTAGATAGGCAATTGAATACAAAGAAAAAGAAAGATTTTTTGTTTTACAATCTTGACTGAATCCATGAAACAGAAACAGATGAGATTTTCCCAGGGTTGCATGTGACAGAGAGGGCCTAGCTTTCAATCCAAACTATTTTTTTCCCATTACTATTAGACGTCTTGCATGAGGAACATTTTAAGCCCCACTATTTTACCTTAAGAGAAATTGACACAAAAGAGAAAGGACTTTCCTGGGGTGGTGAGCTATAAAGGGAAAGAATACAGATTTTTTTCTGAGCTCTGAAAGCTACAGAGTAAGCAGCATTGAAAGGCTACACTGGCAATAATATGCGATAATATAAAAAAAAAAGATTGCAGTTCTTGGTGGGAAAATGATTGGAATTTAATATTTGTGATCAGTATCTCAGTGTTTACTGATGTTCTTTTATCAGGAAAAAGGAAGAGGGATCAGGGGAAAAAACAAAACAAAACAAAAAAACCTAAAAAACAAAAAACCAAAACCTTTATGAATAAAAAGTGGGAGGGTCCAACACCAACAGAAGACCTCTGCATAAAGCTTTAACTGATGTATCATGAAACGTGTAGAACTTGATCTTCACAGGCAGGATCTTGTATATCAAACCATATGTATTTTTATGGCTAAAAACTCACTGCTTCTGGCTATAGATCTCCTCATCCATAGGCTGGAAATGTTTAGCAGCACCTGACAGTACAGTGTGACTCACAATGGGTTCTATTTTGGGTACCCCACTGCTGGAATTAGCACCATGGAAGAGTTTCACAAAGTTTGAGCATTGTAATTCATTTGAATTCAGATGCTTGTGGGTAGATTCACACAGACTAAGAAGCGGCTACAGGAATTTAAATTAAAGGTGATGATAAATAGTGGTGCATTGAGTTGTGGGAAAGAGTCTAATGACGTGCCTTAAGGACTAACACTGGGTCCAGCTTTATCTTCTCTAATGATCTGTAAATGAGAGTCAATAGCACAGTTATTAAATTAATGGATGCAACTAAATTGGGAGGTGTTGCAAAGCCAAGTGAGATGAGAAGAGCAATGTAAAAGGATATATATGAGACATGGTGATAAAAGAACAATCCACAACTCAAAGCTGTAGCGTGGGATGAAAAGCAGATGGAGGATAGGTATGTACTTGAGGAGTAAAAGAGAAACACTTGGAAATTAGTTCTGCAAAAGGAAAAAAATAGAAATCACATTGTATAGCTGAATGGGTGCCAGTTTGCAATGTTATATAACACTTAGACCAGACTGAAAAATGATATATTCTCTTTTGTTTGCATACACAGAGATACTTTTTCGGGGTAAGGTAGACAGGAACATACATTTCTGTTCCACTGCAAAGATTAAAGGTTTTGAGCTGTGCAGGTGAGAGAAATTTTTACCCAGGTAAAAATGTGTTTTCAAGCCTTGCTTTAGTTCCTCTTTTATTGGTGAAAGACCAAGGATAAGATTCCTCAGAGTACTCAGGTATTTAGATAGATATGTGCCTAGTGAGATTTTCAAAACCATCTATGCATTGATTTTGATGGGAATTAGGCATATGTGAACAGTTGGAATACTCATTTGATGTCTATTTTCCTCTTTATGCATGTTAATAGCTATATAAGTGTTTAAGCTACTTCTGAAAATGGATCTTAGCTATCTAAATGAATTGTGTCTTATGATGCTTAGGCTGAAATTGCTTTAAAAATCTAGGCATTAAAACCTGGTTCCTGATATTTCACTTAGAGCTAAATGTAGGAGTCATCTCCCATAACACTGGTTGCCTAAAATTTTAGCCTCCTGTCTAAGCTGCATGTCAAGGCTTTCTGTAATCAATGAAGGGAGTTAGATACCTCCAGAGAGTGATTCATCCTAATATGGTGCCTAAGAGAGGTGACCCATTTCCACCTCTCCCTATTAACTGCAGAGATAAGCTAGATAATGATCCTTGCCCAGAATTCACTTTTAGCATAGATGAGGGAAAATCATCCCCACTGCTATGATTCTCAAAGGTAAACTCCAATCCGATTGATTTCAGGTTAACGTCACCTATAAAAATAGAATAAAGCTTTGATTTCATCAGAGAGATGTGGGACGTCTGTTACAAATATCCAGAATTATAAAAGAGAATATTCTATCATTGATACTGGTGCAATATTCAGCTGAGCAGTATTAATAGAAAGATTAAGCAGAAAGTTCAGTACGTTTCAGGCAGTATAAAATAATGCTTATTTTATCTATTTACCCTTAATATTTATTAAAGTATTTTTTAAGTGGTCAACCCTTTTTGTGGTTTTCTTTTTTGGCAAGAGCTATCTCTTACTCTAAGCTAATTTTTAATTGAGCTGAAAGTTCTGTGTCCGCTCATTGTCATTATCATGAATTTTAGAGTAATTGCAAGAAGTGTTTGTTAGGTGTGTCCCTCTTGAGCATATGAAGTAAATAATACCCCTGTTGTCCCACTTATTTGTTATTCAGCTTTCAGCAAGTAATCCAAGAAAAATGGGATCTTTTTCCCAGATAAAAATAAGTTCCACAGGCAGAGCTTGGAAAGGGTAGAGAAGCACACATAACTGAGGACAGTGCTGCCAGCATGGTGTTCTGTGCTAGCAAACTGCCAAAAATAATAGCAACAGCTTTTCTTTTTTCATTTTCTATTTTTTAAGGAGCTGGTTGTAGAGGACCTTTTATGTTTAGACAAGAAAAAATCTATACTAAATTCTTTTTAAACTTTGCTGCTTTGTTGTGTTTCTTTAAGTTTAGGTCCGCAGGGAGATGTACTGCCTGTGGTTTATGGAAGATGGCAAAGAAATGATTAAATTAGCCCTTCTATTTCAACAACAACATCAAGAAATGTTGTCACAGTGCAGTAAGATCTTCCAACAGGATGTGGAGGGATTTTTGTTGCTGTTGCATTTTGGTTTTTTTAAAATTATTGAGATCAATCATTATTCATTAATAATACTCAATGCTTCCATATTAAAGAGGCATTTGTCCAAAGGACTAAGCCACTTTTATAGATAACAGTACCAATTTTTCATTTTGTGGATATGACTATTTAGGCAAAAAAGGTTATGAAGGTTGTCCAAGGTTGCACATAAATTCAGAGAACAGTGAAGGCTTGACAGTGACATGGATGCACATTGGCTTCACAGAAGAAGGAAAGAAAAATTTATCTTTTGAGAAACCAAAGTACACACTAAAACTCAGGTTTCATAGCAGCACAATGAAGATTTTTGCATGCTCCTTTTTTCTGCATCTATACTTTATTGCTGTCTTTTAAGAGAACTGTTTACTTTCACAGAGCCATACGCTTTCATTTTTCTTCACAAAAAAGAAAATAAAAAAAGAAAATCTCATCATACCTTTCAGGGCTATTACTCTGACAGCTTACTTGTATATAGCAAGTAAGTTACAGAGCACTTAAAAATGTAGCTGCAAGGCTATGTGAGGACTGAGGAGTTGCAGAGATGAATCTATGCAGCATGAGTCTTCCTTTTGGAAGTTTGGACACTGGACTTATAGTTCTAATCTGCATTAGTTTTATGAATTAGACTTTCAAAAAAATCTAAATGGGTTATAAACAAATAAATAACAGTGCTTGAGTACTAATGGTTTTGACACGATATCTGCCTGGGCTTTATAAGTGATCTAAATGTGGGAATGAGTTATGCTCTTCTCTCATCCTTGGGGACAAAGAGCCTTCTAAAGGTAGATATTTGTTTATATCTATATCAGAACCATTAATCTGAAGATAATACCCTTATGCCATCTAAATTATTTCTTGCCTAAAGATATGATGCTGTCAAATGCATGGACAGTTAGCCATTCTGCATACAGAAATTCAGGTTCTAAATAATGGTCTTGACACATTGAACTCTTATGGGTTAGTTCAATAGGATCTAACATAAAAAAATAACAAATTCTCTAGAGCTTTTTGAGAATTCTCTAGAGCTTTTTTTCTATTCCACTGTTCAAGACATCTTTGGGAAATTAATTTCCTCTAAATTTGGATTGACTTGTCAAGTGTCCATTAAAAAAGAAGGAATACAATGTTTCCATCATAACCCTTCTTTTATGTATTTTCATAAGGAAGCTTTGCACTTAATTAGCTACTTATGATGGAGAGAATGTTGCATTTTGAGAAGTGAAAGCACAGGATATGTAAACACTTACTGAAATGAGCAATTCACTTCAGAGATGAAAAATTATTGCCTTTCATTTAAGATCTTGAAGGGCACTCAATTATTATTCTACATGGCATTAATGTATTTATGGGTATAGCAAAAAATACACTTTACTATTATTTAGATTAAACCCTTTTTCCTCTTTCTGCATGTATTTCTAGTTTTTCAGGATGTTATGAAGTCTTTTTAATGTATAAGCTCCTTCCTTAATTGTTTGTTTGAGTCTTTCAAGTCCTCACAACAGAAAAGAGAAGAATGGAATTGAACAATGAGACCAAAGCCTTAAAATACATAAGGTAAAAGCTGGAATTGAATCATTATGGTCTCTTCCGTAGTGGTTGTAGGCTGCTTAATTACTATTTTTATTGACTAGTTTCCAAGTACATATCTTTAAATGACATCTTTTTCCTTCATCATTGCATGGAAAGCAAAATTATTGTCAAGAAAATGCACCGTTGGTTATTTGTCTCTCCCATTGATTTTAGCAGCAGTTTGGGGCAGTCTGCCCTCTGAAATTGGGACTGAAAATCTGGACTGAAATAAGTACACTAAGATGAAAAAGGATGAAGCAGATACTATTAACAGAAAAGGTTTGAGATGACTCTTCAAATGAGAACTTTCCTTGGGATCAGAAGATTTAATTCCTTTCACTGCATTTCAGTCTTTGAATGTTGGAGATGAGTGTTGATGGAAGAAGTGACTCTGAATTGTATGGGTTACATCTTCATGTCAAATGGAAAAAGTGATTGAAAGTGTAAGGAGGTGGTTGGGAGAAGGCATGTATTTGACCAATGTTCACTGTGCCTTTAACAGTGTTTCACAGGAAAATAACAGAAATTAAAAAGTAGAGGTGAATATCCACCAACCTAGGAAAAATTCCGGGTCTCTGATAGTCTTGTACTTTTTTTCATTACTGTGTTAGACCACAGTATATTATATTCACAGTTGTTAGCATCTGAGACAGCTAGACAGAAGCTCATGCTGTTGTTTGACTCCAGTTTTAAATTCACACTCTTTTTGACAAGCATCACCTAAATTGTTTTTGAAAAATCTCAATCTGCAGTATTAAACAATAACTAAACCCAGTCTCCACTTGAGTTCAGTTTGATAGATATTGGATTAGGCCCTTAAGATGCAGCACTGCAGCCTCTACTCAGTTCATTAAGGGCACGATCCAATGCCCAGTGACATCAATAAGAGTTTTTGTATTGATTTCACTAGTTTTTTGATTGCACTGTAAATCCCCGATCCAAGCAAAGCTCTTAAGCCTGTGCTTAAATTCATTGCTGGATCCAGTCACAGATAAACGCCTGTTCTGGTTCTCTAGATTCTTTGTGCAGTTTTTCTTTTATTGCTGTGATTAAAATGGTGCATGAGGACAATACTTTTACAAACTCTCAGATGTGTATAGAGATGAAAGTTACTTCCCCAACTGTTTTTCTGCAGGAAAGAGCACAGGATAGATCGTGGCAGATCTATGGACTCTCTTAGCTCAGAAAAATGTATCACAAAATATTTCATTAAGGCTGAATGTTATTTCATTTTGACTGTTTTCAGACCCCTAAATTGTTAAAAGAATTGAGGACTATATTGCACAAACTGAAAGGAAAAGAAAAAAAAAAAATCACCACTAACCCACAAGTTGAAGAGAAGTTAGCTCAGGAAGGAAAAGCTTTAGATCTAGGTTACAATAGAGCTGCAAATGCTGACAAATGACAAAGCGTGAACTCTGAGCAGTGTTAGACTCGTCTAATTTTATAGATTTTAACATAATTATCAATGCTTTCCTTTCAGCTATTATGCCATTTTAATTGCATGCAGCTTATTTCTATGGTTTATAGAGCTATATTTGCAACAAGAAAATGAAAGAAGCAGAATGAAAACGGAAGAATTATGCTAAAGAATCTACTGAGTTCTGAATCAGTGCCTTTTACTTTCTCTGTGATTAATTTTTTCTGTTTTTGACTTTATACTGATGGCTATTGTAGGTCAATGAGTGTCTAGGTGTTTTTTCTGCTGAAGAAGTCACTTTGCAAAATTTTCAACCTTCAAAACTTCTGAAATGTCACTTGTTAAAGTTATATTTTCCATTTCTTCATTTTTTAAATTTGTCAAAATAACCAAGGAAACTTTTCCATTGACTACTGTGTCCCTTTCATTCATGTCATGGTTTTGTTACCACTCCCTACTCCAGATAGATGTTCAACACTCACCCAGGAACCTGAGAAATTTCTGAGGCACTCTAGAAACCACCTCGTCCAATGCACTTATCTCAATTTTTTTCCCCACACAGTAATGTTAATTCATTTTCTTTTGCTCTATGGGAATATATTTCAAAGCAGCTGCATCTCTATGCATTTTAGTTTGGTTTCACTGATGCTGGGGTTTACTTCTTGGGTGGAGTTCTTCCTCTCCTCTTGCCTTGACACTTCAGCAGCCTAGCAGCTTCATCATAATTCATCCTATTACAAAGAGGCCAAGAGGAATTATTAATTATTTTATGCTTATTGCCAAAATCTATAGGGCAAAACCATGGCCCACAATGAGTGGGCAAAGCTTCTACTGCAAGAGGAGCTCACCTTTGTCTGGAGTCTTCCAGGCACTACAGGGGATGCACTGAATGCTATGTTATCTATCCACAATACATGCCAGAATTTGTTCTGCCCTTGCTCCAAGCCATGCAGTTGCTGTTGAGATATGAGCCAAAAATAATAAGCTCTGGTGGGAGGGAGGCTGAATTATCTTGGGCTGTACAACACAGAAAATCCACCACACAGCTTTTAAATTGGCGCTCACTTGTGCTTCACACATCTCGGTCATACCTGTCTCAGACCAGACAGGCAGATTGATCTTGGTACATACATAACTGTTAATAATAATGGTCTGTTTCAGTGCTTTTATTACAACAACATTATATTTACCCTCCAGGAACTGCTATCAGAATCTTGTCCCCTGTTTATATATACATGTATAAATATACTGACTGCCAGTAGGTGTGCTGAAGAAAAATAGGAGGGTTAGAAAATGTCTTGCAGATAAGAATTTCTTTTTAAATGTTAATTTTTAAGACTTCTCCCCCTCTGCCCCCAGTATATCTGACTGTAAACTTCATCTTTAAACGTTTTTTTTTTATTGCTATTATCACTATCATAGCTAGAGCACATACAGGCGGAACATCAGTTTAGTGTGACCTTTCTGAAATCATAAGCAATTCTTTCTCTTTGTCATAGTGATAATAGAATGGATCAGATACTTCCCTGAAGACATTATAATAGAGTTCAGCTGTCTAAGCTGTACACTAATGAAAAATGTAAAATCCATCTCTTCTCTACAGTGGTCTCTAGTAGAACAGAGACATTGTCTTGCAGAGAGCTTTCCATATGGTACATTAGGAACTCTGATATTTCTTGTACTGTATGGCAGATTTCACCATGGGCAGGATATTCTTTTTTCTTTCCATTCTGTACGCCACTTCTATAAAGACATGAATGTATTAACTAACAAGCTTTTATCTACCTTACCCATTCTTTGCTAACTTCCTTTGCAATAGCAAACTACAGTGGGATACATGAGACAGCAGAGGAATGTGATAAATGTGTAATTCCTTTGACTTTTCATACTAATCTAATCCTTCAGCAGGTGTAAATCAGTGAAGCTCCACTTACTTCACTACATATTTTCAGCCACAACAGTTGAACATCCATTGTTTACTTCTTAAGGAGATTATTGGTTTGGTTTTGTATTTACATGGAAAAAAAAAAATAAAAAGAAAAAATGTTAAATAAGTTAAATGTAATTTTCAGTAGAAAAAAAACCAAAGCCCTAGAATGAAATTTCTGTAAACATGGTTCTTATATCCATTATTGCAACAAAGATAATATTTCTAGTAAAGCTGCTTGGTTTTCAAGTGTTCAAGGCCAGATTGGATGGGGCTTGGAGCAAGCTGGTGTAGTGGAAGGTGTTCTTGCCCATGGCAGGGGGGCTGGAACTAGAGGATCTATAGAATCCTTCCAACACAAATCATTCTATATATCTAAGATTTTCCTCTATCTCCTTAAACAAAACAAACAATCAAACAAAAAACCTCACAAACAATCAAACAAACAAACACAAAGTGCATGTTCTTTTTTTAAAATTTTTTTCTTTTTCTTTTTGACAGAATGCCATCAATGTAATTTCCTTCTTTTCCTTTTCACCTTTCAGTTTGGTGATTATCCGGGAAAAGAAGGATAGTAAAAGATGAAGGAATATACTGTTTTAACTAAGAATTTTATTAAATAAAAATGACCAATAAGCTTTTGCATTTGGATTGAAATATACATTTTGTTTTGTAATCTTTCCAAACAGAGAGATTTCAAATTTATTTATTTTCCTTCTATAACGTTCTCATTAGTTTGAATGGTTTTTGTGGTTCCAAGAAGAGACTTAAAAAAATACTGTTTCTTACTGGACATTCTATTTTTAGGGCAGTTTTAATTTCTGTGCTAATCTCTGGTAAAACTGCCAATAAGGCTGCTGATTAGTGTCCATTTTGACGGGATATTTCTTATCTATATCTGGATATATTAGTTTAAAAAATTAAAAGGAAAGGACACTGTTTCTAGTACACTTGTATATATCTCACATTTCTGGAATAGCATTTAAGTAATTATTTTGTACAGCACTTCTTAGAATGTGCTTAATTATGAAAGGTGCAATGTCAGACAGGGATATTGAAATTGGATTCTCAACCTCTGCCACTAGTTTCATGTGTTATTTTGTTTATTTCAATTGGCTTATTTTCTTTTATACCTAGTTTTTAAATTCAGCTAGTGTGTAAAAAAAATCACATCAGCTATGATAATACCTGGCTACTGTGGTTTCCATCTGGATTTTCTCTGTTGCTTCCTCTGAAGGCTCAGATCTGGTTGGGCAGCATTTCTGTGATTTTGGCCAGATATTATGAGAAAATAATATGATTGAGATCTGGTTACTGACCCTGCATGAGATAAAAGTGATAAATCTGTTACAGTTGTTTGCATGGCTAGTCAGAAAAATAACAACTCTTTTTGCAAATCAAAGGAGCTAAAGTTAGGGTAGCTGAAAAATAAGATTTTGTTTTGTGAAAACTGCAATTATATATATAGTTCAATGTATCATTAGCTATTTCAAATTTTACACTAAAATGCAAAAATTCCCTTCAATGGTTTAGTAAAGCTCTTTCAGTTATGCTAGTCATGAGACACACATCCAAAAAAACTCCTTAAAATACTGGAATAAGAATTTTGTTACATGTCCACCAAAAATAAATGTCATAATGAATGTCATGATCCAGAATAATAAGTGTTCTAAAGGTCAAAATAGTGAATTATGCCAATGAAGGCATCAGCTCACACTCCAAACCATAGGGCCCTGATTTCATCTATCCAGTGAACTGCTAGAGAAACCAGACTACTGGTGGAGTGAGGAAAACTTGATAATTGCTAGTCTGTTTAATCACACACAGAAAATCATTAATTCTCAATCAGTTCAAGTCTTATAATCATAGAATGATAGAATAAACTGTCTGGAGAAGGATCCACTGGGGTCACTGAGCCCAGATCCTGGTCCTGCACAGACACTCCAAAAGTCTGAGTTCAAGAAGTGTTTAGACAGTGCTCTTAGTTCATGGTGTGATTCTTGGGGTGTCCTGCATAGGGCCAGGTGTTGCACTCCATTATCCTGATCAGTCCCTTCCAACTCAGTTTATTCTATTCTATTCTATTCTATTCTATTCTATTCTATTCTATTCTATTCTATTCTATTCTATTCTATTCTATATCCCACCATGTGCCTGAGAGAATTTTCCAAACATTGTTTGAGCTCTGTCAGGTTTGGTGCTGTGACCAGTGCTCTGAGGAGTCTTTTCCAGTGCCCAGACACCCTCTGGGGGAAGAACCTTCTCCTGAAACCCAAATTAAATCTCTCCTGACTCCTCTCCATCCCATTTCCTTATGTCTTGTTGCTGGTCATCACAGAGAAGCGATCAGTGTCTGCCTCTGCACTTTTCCTCATTTTGAAGACCCTAATGAGGTCTCCCGTCAGTCTTCTCTTCTCCAGGCTGAGCAGACCAAGCGACCTCAGCCACCTCCCAGTAGTCCTCACCTCCAGGCCCTTCCCCATGCTTGTAGCCCTCCTTCGGACACTCTCTAATGGCTTAATATATTTTTTTATATTTTGGCACCCAAACCTATCCCAGCGCTTGAGGTGAGGCAGCCCCAGCCCAGAGCAGAACAGGACAATCCCCTGCCTTGCCCAGCTGGCAATTCTGGGCCTGCTGTCCCCCAGGACAGGGATGTCCCTCCTGGCTGCCAGGGCATTGCTGACTCATACCCAGCTTGCCACCAGCCAGGAGCCCCAGGTCCATTTCCACAGCTCTGCTCCCTTGTTTCCCAGTTTACACACATAACCAGAGTTTCCCAATCCCAGGTGCAGAATCTGACACTTCCCAGATTCTTAAACTTCACATGGTTGCTGATGCCCCATTGGTCAGGGTTTCTGCCCTCAATAGTCAACATCTCCTCACAATTTAGTGTCGTTGGCAAACTTAATTAGTATTTCCTCAGGCCTCCAAGTTCTTGATGAAGATGTTGAAATGAAATGGGCTGAGGATGGAGCCCTGAGGAACCCCACCAGTGACAGGTCACCAGTCGGATGTCACCCTGTTCACTTTGACCCTTTGTGCCCAACCCATGAGCCAGTTGCTCACACATTGTGTAACTTGATTATCCAGCCATGTGCTGGACATTTCCTCCAGCAGGACACTGTGGCAATCAGTATCAAAATCTTTACTGAAATCTAAAAATATTACATGTGCTGGTTTTCCTAGATCAGCTGGGTGGGTTGCCCTGTCATAGAACAAAATCAGATCTGACAAGAAGGACTTTCCCCACATGAAGCTGTGCTGGCTGTGATCCATGCCTGTGCTGTCCTCCAGGTGTTTTTCAATACCTCCTGGAGTGAGACAGGCTGACCAAAATCATGTGAAGAAAACTTGGTAAGGATTCAACCCAACTGCAGTTTGGAGTGGAGCACAAAGAAAGCAGATCAGTTTGTGTCCTTGTTGCCTAAATGTGCATGATAAAGACTTTTATTTGTTTCATACAGACACATAGCCACAGCCACATGCACAAGCCCAAGTTTCAGTAAGGAAAGACAACACAAAAAATCACCATCAAGACTAAAATACTTACACAGGTCTCCACTGACTTGCTTTGAGAAAAAAAAAAAGTAAATAAATAAAAAGGTCTATGTGCTTTCTGCAGTGCTGCTGTTTCAGGAAAGGAAAGGAAGTCTGAATGCCCTCCTGTGCATCTGAAAAACACTGCAGGAATGGAGCATGAGAAGAAAACCAAAAATTAATTTTCTCCAGACAAAGGCAAGAGAGCACTTTTGTACTATGGAACTTTCAAAAGATAAGTCTTTATCTTCTTTTTGTTACTCCTAAGCTGCAGTAAATTCTATGAGTAATTAAAAAGCATATCCTTTCCAGTCTGAGAAATTAATTTTGATACCATTTCCACACCTTTTATATTCTCTTTAGATAATAGTCTGATTTATAGTATCATTGATGATAGGGATTGTCACAGGGCATCTTGTCTTCCCCTCTCCCTTAAAATGGGATCAACAACTTTGTAGATGTCTGTTTAGCTTTGTACTTACTGACTTGCATGGACCTTCTCAGACAATCTAAGTAAAATCTGTTAGAGTGCAATGTATTTCTTGCACAAAACAGGGAAAGCAAGTTTAATATCTACCTATACATTGACATTTTCTGTACATATCCAAAGTGTGTCTTTTCATTTCCTTGCTACAATAAACAATAGCAATTTTTTCCCTTGATTTATTTTTTCTAGGCATCTAACAACCCATCTCTTCTGGTACTTGATTCATTTGTTTCTTCAAATTTGAGACCTCTACCCAGTTGAAATACTTCAGTTGGAAAACTGCCAATAACGAGAAAAACAGAAAGATTATCTGTGCATCTTGCATGCGGTGGTTTTGCATATACATGCTAATATCCTGGGCTTTTTTGCTCAGTTTTTTATCTAAAACTGGAACTGTTGAGTCATTCTAGGAATGTGACTCACAAAAAAGCATCAAATCTATTTTATTCAGAAATTTTACCTGATCACTGGTTCCTCAACTTGTATTTGTGCAGTTAGTTATTTTTAAATGCATATGTCCTTTTTAAACTGCATCATATTTTTCCAGACCATTTATCCAATTTGTCAAGATCATTTTACATTCTAATCCTGTACTTTAAAGTGCTTGCAGATCCTCTGCGTATTTAATAACCATAATCTCTCTTCCATTATTCAACTCTTTAATATTTCTTAAAGGACCAAGTACTGAAATGACTCTAAATTACATCTGAAAATTACAATATCTCCAAAACATCCGTGTATTTAAAAAAAAAAAACTCCTAGAACAACAACTTTCCATTAACTCTGAGACAATTTAGCAAAATATTACACGTTATTAAACCACAAAAACTCCTCTTTGTCTAAAACAAACTAAGAAGTGTCATTACTAAAATTAACTATTGATGCAGTTATTATATGTGTTGAAGAAAAAAATGCCTAAGTTTGAAGAATTTGAATGGCTGAATTATATCACCTCATATTTTTTGCACTATGGTAAAATCATGTGATAATTTATTAATACCATGGCAAAGAATAAAAGACAGTGGGCAAACATGCTCCAAGAGGTATAGGTGTTGGTTTCTTATTTTGCCTTTTTTCCTATTGTTACAATTGTAATATTCGTTTTAAATCTAATAAGGACCTAAATACAGTTTCAGGGGTGCAGCTAAAAAGAATGATTTTCTCATACATAGATACATACATACATACATATATATATATACACATATATATACACACACACTCTGCAATTCTTCCACTTTTGATAAGTTCTTTTTGTGTACATGCAGTAATGACCTTCAGTTACCTTTATAGCTCAGATGTCTTTCAGTTTGCTTTAGATATTGAGCAGCTAACTAACCCTAACCCTACAGTAGTTCTGGCACTGGTGCTCTGAGGTTGATATTTTTTTAACCTTGAAGCTATCTCAGTGTATTTTTTACTACAGAAAGAAAAGAAAAAAATCATGGAGCAAGAGACTATATTAATATTATTTATTTCTTCAGAGTTTTTTTTTTTTTCCCCAGTTTGTATTTTTTCCCCTTAGAATGTAGAAAAAGAAAACTGTAGCAAGCAATCTTTCACACTTAAAGTAAATAAACCAATCTGTACTTCTTTGTTCAGGGAAGAAAAATATATCTATGAGCTGTGTGAAATTCTCTTGCCTCTAGAAAAGGATTTTCCTTGGCTTTTTAGAGTATTTTTTATTTCATAGGTAAAATTCCACGGTTTCTTTTTTTGTTGTTTGGGTTTTTTTCTGCTGAATGAAGTTGGCATTATTAAAAAAAATAGCTTAGGGATTTTTATTGCAGAGATAGAAAAAGAAAAAGAAAATATAAGCACTAGGACAATTGCTGTACATGTTTTAATTTCTCAAATTTTAAATATTAGAAAAGAAAAACATTAGATAGTGTGTCAGCAATTTTTGAGGGTGAGCCAGGCAGAAAGCAGCTTGACAACAAAAAATGCCAGTTCTTGGTGGGAAACAAGCTGAGCAGAAGTCAGCAATTCTCCTTGCAGCAAAAGGGTCAGACCCATCCTGAGCCACATGATCAACAACACAACCAGCATCTCCTGGGAAACGTTTTTTTTCCCTCTATTTGACCCACCTGAAACTTCATAAAGATGTTTACTATGTCCAGCTTTGTGAACTCCAGAAAAGTAAGATGTGGAGAGACTGAAACAAGTCCAAGAGAGACGCCCGGGGTGGGCCAGAGGCTGGAGCTCACCGTGGGCAACATGCTTGGTTTATTCAGCATTCAGTAGGGAATTGCTCTGGAGAGACCTCACAGGAGGAAAAGGCAAAAATCAAAACAAGCCCATTCTAAAAAGTGCACAACACAAGGGGAAAAACCCAACCTGTCAGCACAGGAAGGTCCAATTCAATACAAGTGTGTAATTTGTTAATATTTTCTTCTCCCTCACCTGAAGGTAGTCAAATGCTGGATCAGGAGGGCTCAGAGAAGGGGTAGAACTACATCCTTGAGAGACACCCAGGAATCATCTGGATCATGCCTGAAAACTCTGCTCTGATTGGCTCAGATTTGAGCGGGATTTTGGACTACGGGACGTGCCTGCAAAAGTACAGGATTCAGTAGTATTTTTGTTTTATATATTCTTCTAATTTTGAGGGTACTACAGGTGAGAAAAGTCCAGAGACCTGGGAGAGCCTACACAATACTAAGAAATGTGTAAGACAATGGCAAAATTGTTTTACAGAGCTGATCAATGTTGGGGAAAAGTGCTGAAAATACTGCCATGCTAATAGAGAGTTGTTTCTATGAGTAGGAAATAAAGCTTTCGTTCATTTGAGAAGATATTGCTCCTCCTGCACAATGTCTTATAATTTCTGGGCTGCAAACTACCTAGAGGGGCTGAATAAGAAAATTCCTGTGTACCGAGTACTAATACTCTGTTTGAACAACAAAAAAAAAAATTCCTCTTCTATCTTTTTTGTTTTGGTTTGGTTTGGTTTGGTTTTTGGGGGGATTTTTTAGGTTTTTTTGGATTTGTTTGTTTTGTTTTGTTTTGTTTTTTTGGGGTTTTTTGTTTGGTTGTTTGGTTGGTGGGTTTATTGGTTGGGTTTTTTGTTTTTTTTGGTGTTTTTTTTTTTTTTTCTGTGATGATTCCAGGGTATTATCATTGTGGTATCTCATTCCTAGGAGAAAAAAAAAAAAATGTTCCTTATGTGTTGCAGCTCCCTGTGTATTTTTTCATCTTTAGTCTACCTATGGTACAAATAGGAATTAGGTTTCTAACTTACTTCCTAATCAAGTTAGAAAAAGATTAAGAGAAAAGGAACTTGGAATTCCAAAATCGATAAATATTACTTGCATGTTACTCAAGGTGCTCCTAAGTCCTGCAAACTGTAATGATCAATATTTAGTCACCATGCAAAGAAACTCCTTTGAACTTGGCCTCAGGCACTTCAGCAAATGGTATCCAATTCCCTGGCACATTTTATACTAGGATCCCACCTATAAACAGTTTACAAAGAACTAAAACATGATTGCTAGAAGCTACAGATGTAAGAAATCTTGTTATGGATGGCTGGAGGGACATGAGTGAAATGTGTTATAGATTGTTATGAGCCAACTATTGACCTTTTAGCCTCCAAAACCTACTCTAACCATTCATCAAAATCTCTATTAATCATTTATTAACCATTTAGAAGCTATAAAAGAAACCATAATACAAACTGTGGCTTCTGTGTTTCTACATCTTCTGCCAGGGGGGACATAGTGGCAACAAAAAAGACATATTGACCATGGCAAGGATTCCTGTTTCCTGAATAATAAATATGTGTTCTAAGACCTTAGCTGGGATTTAGGACAAAAAAGATAAATTTTTCTTTTGCTGCTCTTTATTCAGAAGTCCATTCTGTCCTCAGCTGCAATTTGGAAATGTTTATGGGGCAGTTTTCTTTCTGAGAAGAGGGAAAACAAAGTGACGTCACATTAAATATAAAACTAGAAAAAATCATGCATTTCTCATATGAGCTTCTCAGAGAACAGGGCTTTAGCTGTGAGTTCCATATCCAGCCAGAATGTGAAGGCTGAGCAGCAGTAATATGCTGTGGTTTTGCTCTTTTTGTGGCTTTAGTAAGGATGCCAGTTACCAGCAGCCTGACAAGGGTTGTCGCAGGCAGGTGACACTCTGGTGTAGCTGAGGGGTGATCAGATGGGATCTCACTGAGGTGAAACTCCAAGTAAAGTGCAGTCTATGTTCTCACAATCTGTGAATATATCAGAAATGTTAATGTAGTTAAGCTGGGAACATTCCTGCCAGGTGAGGGGATGCTCCCATCCCTGTGTTTCAGATTTGGGGGCTGATATTAAAAATAACAAGAAGAATCAAAGCCACATGCCATACAGCTGTGACAGATAAGTGTAACAACTGTGAAACATAACAGTTTTGATCAGTGTCATATTGTCAGTGAGTAGGGCTGAGAAAGTCAGGGATCTTAGATGAATATGCACATATTTCTTTAAGTATATATGGTTGTTTAATTCTGCACCATTTATCTTTCCTTTGAACTTAGGCACAACTAATGAACATAAGGAGTATGTTATAAAAGTTTTGCCAGTCTCAAGGCTTGACATCAGACCATCCTTCCTTCTCCTCACATGTACAAACAGTGAAAAAAATTGTGCTATTAAACCATTATCAGGACATTTTTATGTCTTAAGAGTCTCAGTTACATCTGCTGCCATGTGGAGTAGATCTTTTTCAGTCAGGTGAATTTATCGCCATTTAGGTCTTAGGAGCTAGCATAAAATAAAAATGTGATAAATAAGAATGTAAGATAAAACTGGATACCAGTAAAAAAAAAAACCTCCAAAAAACCCCCATGCTATAACTCAATATTTCAACTCCAAATGGAGTTTAACTTACTCCAGACTTTGCATTTCCCTTTGTTGGTCATTTGAGATCCATTGCTTTTCTAATCTTTTAATAATTTCAAGGGATAGAATTAATGACATATATGAGTTATTTCATATCAAAAGGGATCCAAAAATTGATCAGTTTCCATTGGAAATACATATTAAAAATACATTACTTTAAACCACTTCCAAGAGTCTGTTGTAGTCTTCCAATAGGTAGAAAAAAATAAGGAGTAAAATAATATCTTCTGCTTTGCAGTGAAGTAGCTGTACAAGTAGGCAATTGTTGTGTCTCTGCTGGAAGGTTATATCTTTTAAATAATATTTGATTTCATGACTTCTGATGTTTTGTCAGATACACATAATTTTCTTTCTCCTATTTCCATCTGTAACAGGTGTAATATAATTTACTTATGAAATAGCTAGTGAAAATAAGTCTTTTTTTTTTTTTCCAAATACCAGTTGGATACAAAAAGATGGAAAGCTGTAATGATTCAAAATAGAACGACCATGCAACAGAGTTGGCAAGAAAACCAGAGCCTCCAGCTTCCTAATCAATACCATACCAACAGGATGGTATTTCCCAGAAAAATAATTTCTGGTCAGGCTTTTTCTCTGAAAAAAAATCCTTTCTGAGACCAAAGTTGTGAGGGGAAAGGATGAAAAACAAAGAAATCATAAATGTAATCTTAACTTAAATATTATGCCTTATTTATCTTTCCTGCAAAAACTTTAAAAGACTCCGTGATATTTTATTTGAACTATTGTATATGAAACCTTGATAGTCCTGCAATAAATAGAAATAATACATAATAAATTTAAAATAGGGTAATTAAAAAAAAATTAAACCCAGCCAAACCTGAATGTAGCGTCTCTGAAAATTTGTTGAATTTAACTATATGTGTATTAGAGCACTTCCAATGTTGGAAGGTACCAATGCATATACGCCCATTAAAAAGGATGAAGGTGTTTCTTAAACTGATATTTCTTTGAAGGTGAATGGAGCAACACCTCTAAATTTGAAATCCAGAACCTTTACATCTCTTCATGGCTCTATGAGCTGAACATTTGAGAACTCTTCATTTCAAATTTGGCCGCGGTTTCCCCTACATGTGTCTGTGAAACTGGAAGGTTCTTTCTGGACCATTAAAATCAAGCTGTCTCCTCCTGTAGGCAACCGTAGTGCAAAATCTTATTTAGAAATTTATCAAGCTCCATTTTTAAACTTGTTATGCTATTTGATTTCTCTACTCCCATTGAAGAACTGTTCCAGAACTCTGCTCCTCTGATGGTAAAAAGCTCTTTCTAATTTCAAGGCTAAGTTTATTCATGAGCTGTTTATACCCACTTGTTCTTGTGCCAGTATTGGCCTTTAGCTTAAAAAGCTCTTCTCTCTCCCTGTTGTATATTGAACTGTTAAAATATCTGTTAAGCTGGAAATATATTAGACACTGTGTGAAAATCCACCCCTTCAAAGATTAATAAACGTCAAAGACAACAGAATTGCAATTCATAGTTGAATCTTTAGCCTATAAGCTCTTCTACTGTAGGGACCAATGAAGCTTGTTTATTTTTATCCTTTCCTCTGGACCAAACCAATGCACAGTATAGTGCTGTGTCCTTGTAGAACCATATTAATGATAAATGCCAATGGTATGTCAGTTTTTTGTCATGAGAATCAAGAGATCCTGCTGCCAATTCCTTTCTTTAGCCCTATGAATCCAGATTTAAAATTTTGATCTTACAGTTGTGCTTTAATAAAAACATAATCATGCATAATTCCCTGATGCGCAGACACCTATTGTCTTCAGTGGGAATTGGCTCAGGACCTTGTTCAGTTTTAATCAGCATGATTTTCTTCTCCACACAGACTTTTGGAACTAAAACTCATTAACTGATATGGAAAATGACTTTCCTTTTTTCTTTCTCTTTTTTTTTTTTTTTCCTTTTCCTTTTTTTTTTTTTTTTTTTTTCCTTAATAGGAGCTATTGCATTGTGTTTCCTTAATTGCACCATGTCATGTCACATTGCAATGTAAAATGACATGGTGTAACACTTTGTGACATGTGATAACTATGATGAATTACATTCAGAACAAAAACCTGCCTTGAAAGGATATATCTGATCAGGGAGAGAGCAGGTATTTCAGGCACTCCATGGATATTTTGGATTAACGGATAATTCCCCATCACATATCACAAATGTTTAATAATAAGATTATGAACATGCTGGCAGAGGATTTTTCCTGGTTTTTATCCTAACACATAATTTTTTTTATTTACTGTAGCAAATTAATTACTTCTATCCTTACAGTGTTTATATATATAAATATCTATATAGGTATGTAAAGCTAACTACTTTCAAAGAGATAAGGTTCCTATTCAATTTCTTGGAATAATCATATCAAGAAATTAAATTAATGTCAGACAGAGAAGAGAGAGGAGTTCACGATAGCAGAAATGTTTTGTTCAACAGAAAATATTAGGATGAATTTACTAATATATTAATAAAAAAAACCAACAGACCAAAACAATACAAAAAACACCTCAATACAGACAAACAATTAAGAACCCAAACCATCACTTGTAATTTTTTCAGATGTCATTGAAACTTAAGCATGAATTCTCTTCAACAGTAGTTTTAAACTAAAAAAAAAAAAAAAAAGAAGTATCAGAAAAGTGTCTAGAAAGTGCCATTTTTAGAATCTCACAGTGACTTTCAGATGAAATGTGACTGATTCATATCAAAACACAATTTTAATTTTTTTTTTCTCCTTGACTGCCAGTAGTACAGCTGCAAGTTGGGATATGAAAATAAAGCCATGTTCTTCTGTCATTGAGACATTGCCAGAAAAGAGGATCTTGCAAAGCAACCTTAGCTACTGCAATTTTGTTGATGATGCATGAGACAGAGAAGAATCCAGCACTCTTGTCCAAGCTGGTATTGATTCTTCAATGGGAATTTTATTTAAAAGGCTTTTTTTCTTATCCTTTTTCTCTCTGTCTTTTTATTTTTTTCCCCTTTCTTCTTTTTATATTCCCATTCTTTTTGTCTTTGTTTGCTTGTTTGAGTTAGGGTTTTTTACTTTATTGGGTTTTTTCCCTCTATTTTTTTTTTTCCTCAAGATGACAGATATAACTGGAAAACCAACAGAGTGCAATGAGAGGATGAGTAGCTAAGTTTCCTGTACATGTTTCCCTAGTTTCAGATGTATTTTTTATTTCTTTTTTGAAAAATCATTAAAGTGCTTGGTTGTATTACTTTTTTTTTGTATTGAACTTTTT